>SNQJ01S0041706.1:45319-57040 GCA_010110895.2 Picea sitchensis
GTGTCTTTCAATGTTCAACTCTAGTCTAATCTCAACTAATAGTCTATTAATCGACCCACCGACCACTAGGGGAAATGAAGACTTAGTATTTTGTAAAGGGATAAAACCTGATTTGATTGACAAAAACTTGTCCAGTCATGTTTCTGCAACTCTAGAAACCCCAATTTTATTCTTGTCGTCAAATCTACTATCCTTTGTTTCAACTACTAGCCTTCACCCAAATTTTGGCCATCATCTTTGGATCATCAAGTTGTTTGGTCATCATAAAACCCACGAAGTTCATAGGAACTTTGTCACAATCTTATTTGTATCCAATTGAGATCAATTCATTCAGCCCTCTTATATAAAGATTCACGCTTTTCATAACCACACACAGTCCATATTCTAACGAGGACTTGACTATCCCATATAGTCACCTTATCTTTACACTTGATTTCATTCACAGATCATGCATGCCTCAACAAAGAAATCATAGATAACATCAAGAGAAATTCACACACAACTCATAGGCATAAAAGATAGTGCTCCATTAAGCAAACTCTCTACATGATTTATGTAAAACCCATAAATACCTCCTACCTCTGTATTGGCCTAATTACACGCATTTGGGCGCTTCTCTATCCCTAGCCACCTCTACTATTCTCACGGGCATACATATGTACAAGAATAAAACTACCTGATCTTCTTAGATATTGAATTCATTCCATAGAATATGCAACTTACCCTTAATATCTCTCTAAAGCCTCGAAATCCTCTAACAAGTCATATTCGATTACAATATATAGAAGAATAAAAACAAACTCATATTATCTAAAACCTTCTAGAATCTACTTACAAACTTAGGGAAATAAAATTAATTCAACAAAAGGAACCCACTCCCTTCGGAAAAGTTTCAAGACCCCTTATGGCATGATCAACAACATTGATTTTTGGAACTATGCTCTCGTGTCATCAGGTCAAATCCCAAGTCACAAAATACTTTAACTCCCATCGACTTAATCTCTACTCCCCGTAGAGTTTGGATCAGCAAGAACAGTTGTGGTTTAACAACTTCAATCTAGAGTTCAAGGTTTAATCTCCATCCAAGCCAAGATCAATCTGGAAGCTTCGCATCCCCCCTCATAGTTCCAATAGTGCTTAGCATTTCAGAAGGCATGCATCCTTTGTTTCGATGGAGCTTCAAATGGTAACCCCGGGGTGGTAGGTGCGGGAGGGGTCATTCTTGATCCCAAGGGAAATATTGAAATTAGTTTTATATGGATTTTAGGAATCTCCACTAATAATCAAGTGGAATAATACGCTCTTCTCCAAGGTGTTCAGCTAATCAATGAGAATCAAATCCAACATCTTGTTATTTTAGGAGACTCTGTGAACACTATAAGAAGCATGGTCAAAGGGAATTTTCCAAGAAATGTTCAATTGAGAAACATTGTCAAAATAATAAAACATGCTCTAAAGGATATACCTCAAGTCTCATTTTGCCACATCATGAGGGAGAATAATGGATTTGTCAATTCCAAAGCCAACCTGGCCACATTGATTCCAAAAGGGACTATTAGGATCAATGGGATATTATCACACCTCCCAATTCCATAGTTAATGAATGTCACATTGGATACATTGCATTGCATGGTGTCACACTTGGGCTTGAAGAAAAATGTCAAGTCAAAAGAGCAAATCCTGATCACACAGCTTATCTCATCTTGACATCCCCCAAGTATATCTCACACACGGCCATGGTGGGATAAATTACCCTGTGATCAGTAAATTTGTTATCCTAGAAATGTTCCAATGCATGCGAGATTTAGTAGAAGTGATGGAACTAGGGATCAGTGGATCTCCCTAACATTCATGTCAACCGATCGCCATCATGACAGATCATGGAATTCAAATCGTGTGTGAGACCCTCCCTTTCATGTGTTGTTCATGTGTTTCACTCCTGGAGGATCGAATCATCAAAATTAAATTGTGCAAGGAAAAATCGAGTCTGGAAACTGTCTGGTTTCTTGTTGTTCAGTGGGATGAGGAGAGCACAGGTGTATGTTGGAGAGCTATGTCCCTCTCTCAAGACCCTATAAGAAAGGTACGCAAGACTCTTCTTGTTACCTGTCATTTCGGCTCATTGGTGAGATTTTTGGGTATCTCAGGTGTTTGCAGGTTGGATTAGGTGCACTCAGTCTGTTGGTCCTTCGACGTGTCTCTCCCTTCATTCATCCCACTCTAATCGTCATGAGGAAGTGCAAGCACGTCACTTGGGACTTATTTGCAGGTGGTATTGGAATATCTGTCTGGAGAATTGTTTTTGGTTTTGGACCCCTCACGTAGACTTTGTCATCTCACCCAGGTATCTCTGGTCCAAATTCCTCAAGGTAGAATCAAGCCATATGAGTAGGTGGATGATAATGAATATATTTGGAAATCCTTTCATAAATTCAAATTTCCTTTCAAGAACTATCCAAAAAAAAAGAGATATCTTGATAAAATCTAAATATGTTATCATTCAAATCACTTAGTACACAACACATAATAATTTAAGTGGTTCAACATCCTAATTCTTCACCTCCCTTCATTGACCAACAAAATTCAATCATTCACATATGTAAGTTAAGTGGTTCAACTTCCTAACTCTTCACCTCTCTTCACTGGCCAACAAAATTTAATCATTCACACATGTTATATATTCTATGTAATATTTCTAGGATTTATATGCTTTATATATTTCAAATGAGCTAGGAAAGTGATGATACTCGAATGGGATTCAAATAACACCTATCCCATTTTCAAGTTCAGTTTGCCCCTTCTCCAACTTAGACATGAAAATATAGAGTAGACCCTTTCCCCTCATTGGGGTTTCTATACATTTTTTGACCATAATATTGTCGATGTGTCAGGTGGACTCTAAGAATCTTCTCTTATAATTTTGTGTTCTAGTTAGTTGTGTTATTATATCTACTTTGATGTATGAAGGTGTTATCTATTATAAATGTGGTTATTTATCACTTTTCTATTATTATTTTTGCATCTTCCAAGTACTAGTTGTAATCCTTTGGTATCTTTTGGATGTCCTCATTTAAGATTTTAGTGGTGTCCCTTTAGTAGCCAAGCCCTATGTTGATCCAAATTATTATTTTCTCATTTAGATGAGGTAATTTCAAAGGTGCTTCATTTTATTATTGTTTCATTGTGTTAGAGATTCCAAGAAACTTTTCCATCCATCCTTGTGATGCATCCAGTCTTACAACTTGTCATAAAGAGTACATGCTTCCTTGTGTGTCTCTCGAATGTCTGTTATAATTTTTGAAAATCCTTTTGAACTAGTGATAGATCATCATGGATCTCCAATGTGTATTCAATGAATCACTAGTATCGTATTTTCCATATTTTTTATATTCTACCTGGTGTTTCAAGTGATTGATACCTTTCTTATGTCATTCTATCTCTCTGGCCATTCTAAGGATTTTAGTCTCATTATCTTGTATTGTGGCCACCTCTACTATGGTCATTTCTACCGAATCCATATCACCAATGTCCAATGTTATAGTTTCAGTACTTTCAATTATGATTTAATATGTGGCCATTTTATTTTTCTTGTGAGTCCAGTGACCCACCTATTTATTCTTTTTTTCAAAGATGAGAAATTCTAGGAGTTCCATCTCATCTCTTATCGATTGTGTCCTTCCTATAAGGAGTTGAAATCTATAATGGTGTTGGATTGATATGAGGACTCCTTCCATTTCTCTCATGTATCAACAAAAATCCTCGTTGTTTCCTATGTTTGATGTGTAGTTACTTTCTCTTCTGTGGGTACTTCTGAGGTCTTTGTGTTTATTACTCCTTGAGAATCAATATGAATTAGCAATGTCTTCCTTCGGCACTAAAATTTCTATCTCGGTGGTGGTCAGGAAATATTTTCTTTTTGGTTCAAGGTTCATCAATAATTTTCATCTTCTACAAGAATTCCTCATAAATTAGTGCCATATTGTTGATCTCTTATCGTAGATAATCTCAATGAAAGTAGACCCGACACTAGATGCTCAAAATACAACTATGATTCATGATGACCTTAATAGCTAGGTTGTGCATCTTCAAGTGTTCGTAGTCAATATTGTACAAGCACTACAAGGAGAACGCATTGTAGTGGAGGTTTTTATGGAACCTCCCCAAAAACATTTATCCCACCTCTGTTTATAGTGGAGGCAGGAGACCAAAGTTTTTTACTGAGGTTTTTACATCAGTGTGTCAAAATTGGACAAACACACCAGTGCACTCAGAAACATAATGCCCTAGTGTTGAACCAATAAGGTGCATTAATAATTGTTATTAATACAAAATTCTAAAATATCGTGTGTTTTTTTAATAAAATGCATATCAGTACTCCACGCTAAATTAAGAGCATGGATACACATATGAAGGTTGCACCATATCAGGTTATAACAGTTGGTTGTTCAATAAAAATAATAATTAATATAAAAAATAAAATAAAATAAAAAAATAAATAAAATAAATAAAAAATCAGTGTGCTGAAAATAACTAGCCACCCCAATGTGTATACAATAGTGGTGCACCAAACAACCATAACGGTGTGCTTTATAGTACTATAGCCTTGAATTTTTTTAACATGTAACCAAAAATCCAACCGGTGCATTACTCATACTACCACGCACTAGTGTGTCTTACAATATGGTGTATCGTGATAAGGTAAAATAAATAAAGTGTATCGATGCGTTATGGTACTACATAACTCATCAGTTTGTCTTACTACAAGGTGCAACATGCTAGGGTAAAATAAAAATAAAAATTACCAAACCAAACTTCATTATCACATTTCCTTTTATGCTTCCAACCACTCACACAAGCATCAGTGCTCACACTCCTTCTACGGTCACTCCATTTGAATTTCTCTACAGTGTTGCTTCCTTGGTTCGATAGATTTTTGCAATATACCAAATAAATTATATTATGTAGAATAGAAATATTTAGCAAGCAATAATGGAACAACAAGATTATAGCTAGAACAATACCAAAATAACACCAAAAAGAGCACCTTTATTAGAGATAGTAATGTTCACTTGTCTCTTTGAGGGGGAAACCTCTAGCAGAGCAAAGCTCTATTACAATAATCTCTAAGATAAAATATCCAATACCTCCTACTCTTATTTATACCAATTCTACCTTATAAGGAAACTTCTAGAGGAAGATCTTTCTAGAAGCAGAAACTTCTATTAGGTCTTCTTGCATTGATTTATTCTCCTTTATTTATTAGGCCTTATTAACTAATGTCATCATGTATTACATAGAAAACATATCTTGCTAACTAAGGACCCATCAAGAGAGATTAGGATCAAATCCTAACATGCCCTCCCCCTTCAAAATCAACCTTTTCCTCAAGGCTAAAGATGCAGAAATTATTGGAGTATGTTCGATGGTTCCCAAGTCGCATCCTTTGGTGATGTGTCCTTCCACTTGATCATCACTTCCTTGATAGTTCAGCCAGGAAACTGATGTTCACGGGTATTGAGTATTTCTTATGGTTGGAGCCAAAGCGAGCCTTCTTCATCTAATTCCAAAAGGATGGTTTGGACCCTGTAATTTTGTCCCACCACTTTCTTCAAACAGGGAACATGCAACACCGAACAGATTTTGGAAGTAGCTAGAAGGGTCAATGTGCATGCCACTGAACCAATATGCTTGATGATCTAGTAGGGCCCATAAAAATTGGGTTCCAACTTGTGATGTCCCTGGGCTTTGAGAGATGTTTATTTGTAAGGTTAGAGCCTGAGAAACATCTGATCACCTTCATGAAAAACCCTTTTTGAATGATGTTAGTCCGCTTGTTGCTTCATATGATTTTGGGCCATGTGGAGGTTGTCCTTTAGATCCGCTAGGGTGGTTGTTTTACCTTACAACATTGTATCAATATATTTGACCTTTAATATGCCTAGAATATAGGTAGTGATTGTAGGTGTTCATTGACCATACACTACTCCATATGGTGTCATTTTAGTGGTCGTATGATATGAATTATTGTACCACCATTCGGCTAAGGGGAGACATTGCACCCACTGGTGTTGTTTGTTTGAAGCAGAGAACCTCAAGTAGGTTTCCAAACATTTGTTGACCACTTCATTTTGGCCTTCATACTACGGGTGATAGCCAGTGCTCATGTTCAGTTGGGTGCCCTACAATTTAAACAACTCTTTCCAAAATGTGTTGGTGAAAGTTGGGTCACTATCAAATAAAATAAAGGTGGGCATGCCATGTAACTTGAAAATTTGATCAAGGAAAACTTGTACTACTAGTGTCAGTGTGAAAGGGTGGGGTAATGCACAAAGATAAGCATACTTGGAGAGGATATCAACCACCACCATGATGATAGACTTGTTCCTATATTTCGGTAGGCCCACTATAAATTCCATGGAGATGTATGTCCACATAGAAGCTAGAATGGGTAGGGATTCAAGAGATCCTGGAGACTTCATGGTTTCACCTTTATTCCATTGACACACTTCACATATAGTGACAAAGTGAAGGATATCCTTCTTCATGTCTGCCCAGAAAAAAGAATGACAGGAACGAGCATACGTATTTTGGAATCTTGAGTGACCTGCAATAGTCTATGAGTGCAACTCATTTAATATCCTTGGATTGAGTGCTAAAGAGGGAGATAGAACCAAGAGATCCTTATATATGAGAATATTTTATTGCAAAGTGTAGTTGATGGGAGGATTAGGTTCCTCCTGAAGGTGTTGAATTAACTTGGACATAATCGGGTGTTTTATCCCCTCTTGTCATACTTCAATATTATTAGGTATCAGTAAGGATAAGGAAAAGAGGGATATGTCCTCCTCATATTGTATTGACAATGCATCAGCTACTATATTGTCTTTTCCATTTTTATATATGATTTCATAATCATAATCCAACATTTTGATCAGCCACTTGTTTTGTTCTGGGGAGGATAATCTATGCTCCAAAAAATACCTCAGACTATGGTAACCTTTTTTTATCTGAAAATGATGTCCCAAAATATATGGCCGCCATATGTGCACCGCATGGAGAATGACCATCATTTATTTTTCATATGTAGATCTGCCCAAATTGCAGCCACTCAACGCTTGGCTAGTAAAGGCCAATGGTCGATTGTCTTGTGTGAGAACTAGGCCTATGCCAGTGCCAGAAGCATTTGATTCCACCAAAAAGGTTTTTTTGAAGTCAGGAGCTGCTAGGACAAGAGTAGTGCACATGAACTGCTTTAAATCTATGAAGGTTTACTCGAAAATATGTGTCCAATGAAATGCATTTTTCTTAAGAAGGTCGGTCAAGGGCTTAGAAATTTTTCCATAATGTTGTACAAATTTCATGTAATATCCTATGAGACCTAGCAAACCCCTTAAGCACTTTAAGGTGGTGAATCATGTCCACTCTTGGGGTCCACTTTTACCCCTTCTCTACCCACAATGTGTCCCAAGTATTCCACTTCGTTGACTCCAAAGGAACATTTGGGATTTTTGACAAACAATCGGTTGTCCTGTAGAAAGTGAAGTACTTTGTCCACATGAAGAAAGTGGTTATCCCAAATGAAGTTGTAAATGAGAATTTCATCAATGAAAACCAGGACAAACTTTCGAAGGTAAGGTTTCAATATTTTATTCATGATACTTTGGAAGGTAGATGGGGCATTATAAAGGCCAAAAGGCATGACCAAGAATTCAAAATGTCCTTCATGAGTTCTGAAATAAGTCTTTGGGATATCTGCCTCCTTCATCTGGATATGGTGATAGCAGGAGAAAAGTTCTAATTTGGTGAAGACACAAGCACCCTGGAGTTCATCCAACCGATCATCAATGACAGGAAACGGAAAATTATCTTTGATGGTCAGTTTATTCAATGCATGAAAATCGGGACACATGCGCCAAGTACCTTCTTTATTTAAGACCATCACAATGGGGGAAGAGTATGGGCTAGTACTAGGGAGAATTACCCCTACCTCCAACAATTCTTGTACCATATTTTCTATTTCTTTTTTTTAGCAAATGAATACCTGTAGGGACGTATATTGGGTGGTTGACTATCAGGAAGGAGAGGGATGTTATGATCATGCTCTCCCCTTGAGGGGGTAAGACTGTGGGAACCTCAAATACCTTGGGATACTTTTCCAATAATATTTGCAGGATAGGAGGAACTATCGGAGAGACCTGATGAGTGACCTGGATGGAATGAAATTGAGTAATCACCCCATGGTGGCCTTTCTTCAACATTTTTTCCATCCTGTGAGAGCTGATGATTTCAGGGGAGCTCGCTTGGAGACCTAGGAGGGTATAGGTGTGAGACTTTTGGTGGAAGCTCATATATAATTCTTGATAATCCATGGTGATTGGTCCCAGAGTGTGAATCCATTCCACACCCAATACAATATCACATCCACCCATGAAAATAGAGAACATGTGTGTTTTCAAACGATAATCACCCATTTGGAGTTTAACATTATAATAGTGGCCCTCACACTTCATCTTACCACCATTAGCAATGAGGAATTGAAAATTAGAAACAGGGCAGGCAAAATAATGGATCTCCTCAGCAAGCCTACAGTGAATGAAATTATGGGCACTACCACTATCAATAAACACCACAACTAGCCTATGTTTGATGTATCCCTTGATATTCAATGTCTGTGGGGCCAAAATACCTGAGAGGTCATGAAAAGATATGATAAGTTCATCTGGTTCCATAGGGGTTGCAATGAAATCTTTTGCGTGAACACTAGGTTGAGAATTCTCTAGATCAGGAGTTTCATATGATGGTATGCATTCATAGGAAGAGGAAGTTGATGCATCAATCTGGAAGAACTTTTTTTCCTTACATTTATGTCCTGGTGAGTAATTTTCATCACAATAATAGCAAATTCCTTGCTTACGATGCTCTGTCATTTCTGCAAGAGAGACCTTTTAAACCTTCAAGGTTTGTGTCGGAGTTGGGTTAGCCCCAGGGAGAGGATGGTTGGGAAATGTAGCCTTTAGGGTTGGAGCATGAAGGATGATCATTGCTTCCAATTCTAATTGGCATGCATGCAACCAGGTAGTAGGATGGTGCATGCTCACATGAGCCCAGATTGCTTCCTTTAAGACACTAATAAAACATTCAAGGTAAAATTCATTAGATAATCCCTCAATTCTTATAGCCAATTGTTCAAACACTGTGATGAAGTCTGATACTGATCCAGTTTGGTGCAGCTTAGTGAGCCTTCCCAAAAAATAATATTCCCTATCAAAACTGGCACAAACTGCTTTGGTGAACATGTTCCAAGTGGGGAGTCTGGGAAAACATTTCTTATGTCACTTCCACCACTACCAGCATTCTTGATCCAAGTATAGAACCCCTATATGGATTATGATCTCATCATCCTAAATATCATGGAGGGATAAGTATTGTTCCATTTGAGAAACCCACCCAGTTGGGTTGGATCCATCAAATTTATGCATGTCAACTTTGGGAACCTTATTCCAAGAGTGTGGAGAACCCCAAGGGGATCAGGATGAATGATTAGGCTCATAATAGGAGGCTTGAGGGTCCTAGGAAATGGGCTCAACATTATTACCCTTAAATATATTATTCATGGTTGCTTCAATGACCTCTTGTATTCTTATGCTTATGGAAGCTTTGACTTGTGTTTTGAGGGATGACAATTGTTGTTCCAAGTTGGACACCTTAGACTCCTATTCTTCTTGGCTCTGAGAGTGGGTGGTAGGCATAGGGGTGGCTTAGGTAGAAGATGAGGGTTCAGAACTGAAAATCAAGGCCACAAAAAAATATGTACCAGTGTGAGTAGGACAAAAAGTGGATTGTTATGGGATAGGTTGCAAATAAGGGTGTATCAGAAAGGATTGGGTCCATGGGGAAAAAAGGCTTAAAATTCAAGGGTACCACTACGATCAGAATGAAGAGATGAATTCAATGGACTAAGTCACAAATAAGGGTGTAGTTGGGCCCAAATTCTTTTTTTTAACTCATGTGGAGTTATACTCTGACCTGAATACTTCTGCAGTGGTGGAATTCCCAAATTCTCAATAATAAAAAATGTCGACAGGGAGTGTTTCTGCAATGAAAAATTTAGTAGGGGGCAAGTTTCACTATAATAGATCAATTGTTTATGTCCCAAGGGTTGGGATTTGTAGGGTATTTGTAGGCAAGGGTTTTCCTTGTGTTATATCTCTCTTATATACGTGTGAGGTCGATAGTAGTACTCAACCCAATATCTCGGGGCACCAACTAAGGTGGCTAGACCATACCCTTAGCCATACTACCCGATTACCCAGGTACTCGAGAGTATCTTCCCGATTGTTATTCTTGGTGACACTATAGCAGGTAGGTGTCCAATCGGTTTATCTATGGAGGGCTTAAATATATCTAGGTTGATCCATATACAAGTGGTGTATGATGTGCTACCACTCGAAGGGGTACCAACAGGAGTTACAAGGGTGGTCAACAATGTGTGCTTAAGTACCACTTGTAGTTCTTGCATGTATGATTCCCCAACCGTGGGTTTATGCGTGAAATGACAGATCTTTGTAGCTTAAAGATGTTGGAATATGTCTCCACCATGAAAAATAATTAACCCACAAGTTCTTCCCAAGAAGGATCTCTAACACCACTTGTAATATACCAAATAAATTATATTATGCAGAACAGAAATATTTAGCAAACGGTAATGGAACAACAAGATTATAGCTAGAACAATACCAGAATAACACCAGAAAGAGAACCTTTATCAAAGATAGCAATGTTCACTTGCCTCTTCGAGGGGGAAACCTCCAGCAGAGACTATATCTATTACAATAATATCTAAGACAAAATATCCAATACATCCTACTCTTATTTATACCAATTCTACCTTCTAAGGAAACTTCTAGAGGAAGATCTTTCTAGAAGCAGAAGCTTCTATTAGGTCTTTGTACATTGACTTATTCTCCTTTATTTATTAGGCCTTATTAACTAATGTCTAACTTTATTACATAGAAAACATATCCTACTAACTAATGACCCATGAAGAGGGGTTAGGATTGGATCCTAATATTTTATCGGTAGATTCCATTCCTTTTTCAAATTTTGAAAAATAATGCACTTTTTCATTTTTTTTCTATGTGGAAACTGTGCCTTCTTGGGGAAAAAGAGACTAGGTAAATTGTGTGTTACCTCCTTATTTTCAATTTCATCGTATTAAATTTTACATTTGGGCTTAAATTTGGCCTTTTTTACATTTAAAAAAAAAATTACCCACAGTGTGCTTCACGAGTTCGGCTCACCCCGGACTCACTGGTGCACCCTATGAATTTAGAGGAAGCACTGCTCACTGTGCATCTTCAGGGATGTCCCATATCCATTGTGTTATAAAACAAAATGCATCGCTCAAAAATATGCACTACACGCCATAATGGCAAGTGTGTATTATCGACGCCTCTCATCTTAGAAGAGGCATCGTCTTTGCAAAAAACCCACTAATGCATTCTAGAGAATCAACCACACTGGTGCACCTCATTGTGCCACACCACATATTAAAAAAAAATCCTAGCGGTGCATCTAGTGGTATGCCCCGTCACCAATGCGTTATAAAAAATACTCACCACTAAACTGTTGGAAAGTGTTATGCTTGTCATTGATGGCAAGTACAACAGTGAAGATGACAGGAAAACAGAAGACAAATGAAATCAAGCTCAGGAGGAATAG
>SNQJ01S0041706.1:57050-92500 GCA_010110895.2 Picea sitchensis
TGACTGATGCTGAATATGCCATTGTTTATTCCCCTGCATTATTGTGATCATCATTTAGTGACTCGGCAAAGAGTTTAAAAGAAGCATAATTGTTTAAGCACGGTAACAACTGATTCACCCCCCCCCTCTCAGTTGACTAACATAAACAAGATGCACTAGTGCTCCCAATAACATGGAGCATTGACATGTTTGGTGTGCATTAACGGTGTGTCTTGTCTTAGAAGAGGAATCAGATTTGCAATGAACACTCCAAGGAGATATAGAGAATAAATAGCATCGCTATGCGTCACCATACCACACCATGCCACATATTTAAAAATTAGCATAGCAGTGCATCTGATGGGACGCCTAATGACCGATGCATTATAAAATGAAACGCACCGCTAAAAATACACATTGATGCTCCAAGAAACATGGGGCACCAAACTTGCGCGTGTGCATTTGTTAGACTATGAGTCCCTAGATAATCACAAAGTTTGAAACCACCTACTTATGAGTTTTAATCCTTATCTATTGATGAGGTGTTGTCATGATCCATTGATGTTTTTTCAATGAGATCTAGATCTAGAGGTGGTAAAATCCATGTATTATAAATTGATGTCATGAGATCAATATATGAGTAGAGAATGTCTTAGAGCCTTTTCCACCAGTTCTTGCCTTGTCTTTCTAGTGTTCTTATTTTATGTATTTTCTTCTCAATTCGGTTTAGAATTTTATTTATGTTGTTTGGTTCTATCAATTCCTCCCATAAACCATGCATGCAGTGTCCTCTGATTCTCAAATATTTTATGCCTATTAATTCAATGGTGGATCAAGAAAGGATGTAAAATCTTGATGGGGATTAATTTGATGGAAATGAAAAATCATTAGGACTTAAAGTCATTAACTATTTTTCTAAATGGTGGGATCGAATAATATTGTGTTTATGAAACACTGCTTGAAGTTTTTCCCAAGCTTCATCAAGGGCATAAATTCCTTGAAGGTGAAACCTTAAATCATGAGAGATGTACATTCTGATTAGTCCACGTGCTTCATCACTCTTATTAACCCATTTGACTTTATTTTCATCATTGGTGGGTTCTTGTCTGTTTCCCAAGGTAATATGGTACAACCCTTTCCTTCTTAGTACATCCTCCATATGATATTTCCATGAGAACTAGTTCGTATTGGTAAGCAAAATATCATTGAGAGAATCCATATTGAACTATGCATAGAATATGGATTTAAAGGTTGAAATTGATGATATGGATGGAAAGCTCTCAAAAAAATAGGTTGTTTCAAAAAAGTGGCACTGAAAACAGACTTCAGATGTCAAAGTTATGCCCTTTTGAAAAAAGGCATAAACGGCAACTAAAGAGACACGTGGCAAGTAGAAGTTGGTTCACGTGGTGATTCTCCTCCTTATCTAACTTTTTCTACAAGATCGCTTTGAAATAAGTTACTTATGAAGTGACCCACTTTTATAGAATAAGTGAGAATCACTTTTAAAATGAAGTTTCTTTGTAAATTAAAGTTGCATGCAAAAAAAAATAAGTAAAAAGAATATTAAACCTACTTATAGTGATTCACTTTTATAAATTAAGTGAAATGCACTTTACAATGAATGCATGAAATTTTTCAAAAAAGTAACAAAAAAAAGACTTGCATTGAAGACATCTTACTTAATAAATCAACTTTTAACCAAGTGAGCTAGTACAAAACACATTATAATATTAAGAAGGAGGATGGGGGGTGGTGGTGTTGTTGTTGTTGTTCTCGAAGATGTCCTTGAAGTGTCTTCTCAAAAAAAAATTGTTTTCATGTGTTCATATAGGGAAAAAAATTGCTTATCGACAATAACAAGGGCTAGATCTCAGTTATCTTACTCGGAAAATGCAAGTTTTCCCTCTATTTCTGATTTGTCGAGATCGTACAGAATGCACGGCAAAGAGTATATGAAAACAAGAAAACACTTTCTTCTATGTTTCTGATTTTCCAAGATCACATAGAGCGCAGGGAAAAGGGCATATGTATATTGGAAAGAGTACCAACCTAGAAACAAATATATATATATATATATATATATATATATATATATATATTATCTCTATAAAAATTTAAAAGGGTTTATACCTCCAGATCTAACTGAAATGGACGTATATTTGGAAAACATAAACCTTTTCAAGTGAAATGAAAAGTGTTTCTCATTGAAATGAGTACTCTAAACACAATGGAATTTTCCTCTCGGCCCAAAAATGTACGAAAATAGCAGAAACATAATATGCGGCAACATGACTTCAAGATCTTGATCTACAACAGGAGTGGGTATTCAATTGTGCTCTAATACCATGTTTGAAAACATGTTTATTCCAACAGAAGATGAACACCTTCAATAACCACTCACACAACCAAATCAAAGATCAACACACCGATGTTTTTACATGGTAAAACCCCTGTGGGGAAACATCCATGGCCTCAGCAAACATGGCCACTTAGTCTATTTATTAATGCAAAAGAAGATATATTACAAAGATTTTCTCACAATCGATCATTGGAAAATGACCCTCCATGCTCTTTAAATAGATATCATGGACCAATGGGGTATTAAGCCATAGATCAATATAGTTGTTAATATCGAGGAGAATATGACTCATCGAATCACTCTATGTCGGGAACATATTGTGATCGTCGGATTACAAATGCATATTAAAGAAACACACTTTAACCTAATGACACATTATACCAAGTTGATATTAACTAACTCCTAAGTGTCTAAATATCCTAACACTTAAGTAGTCAAAGGGAACTATGGAATGTCACTCAAATTTATGGTTGGAGGTCACCATGCTCATAGGCCTGAGGTGAGTTATCAGGATGTAGCTTGCTATGGCACAATTCGATCCAATTCACATTGTCGTGTGGAATGAAATAGAAAATATATGTGCATTTGTTGCTATGGTAATAAATAATGAAGATAAACCCAACATAGAGGATGAGTGACAGATTACACACAACATCAATCAAACAAAATCATAACTAAACACCTAGTGAATGAGGATGTATGTTCATTCAATCAGTAAACCCCAGAATTCCATCAATAGAAGAATGGACTATAAAACTCAAATATGTAACTTTGGAATCAATTACAAAGTTGTGGGTGATTATATATGCAAACTTTCTATAGGAGATAGTTTTAAGTAATAAAATCAGACCAATCTGAAGCAATTGCATAGAAAAAATCAACAACCGAAGCAAGCACACAACATTTAGACACACAATTTTTTACCCTTGAAACCCAAATGGTAAAACCAGCATTTGATGGGAATTTTAATAAGATCGGGAAATAGTTACAAAGGGTGAGATATACACAAATTATTTGTATCGTTACTCACTAGCAAAAATTACATATTGTTTTATCTTAAGGACAACCTTCGATCTTCAAGTAGGTATATTCTCCCAAGCCCCTCATGCTTTTGTAACTACCCTTATTCTTCATTTCCTCTCCAACTCTCTTCCTCTCCTCTTCAATAAACGTTGATTTTGGAATCATTGTTTGTTCTTAATAGGGCTACTTGGAAGGCCAACCATCAATATGAGGCATTTCATCTTCTCGTGGATTTAGCTTAGGACAATTAATTCAAACTTTGCCAAAATTTAATTACAAATTTTGGGATGAGAAAATATTTCACATCCATTTTATATCATCCACTCGCTATAGTGGACTAGATTAAAGTATAGCCTAATTGGCATACTAAAGATTCATTCATAGAAAGAACTCATTCAAATTTTTTATATTATTGGAAACATTCTAGCTCAAGACCCTTATGATGGCAAGGAGGGAAAGGTATAGATGCATCAAATTCATGGACAATGCAATGGATAGTCTAAAACAAAGAAACATATATTGTTTATACAATGTTTATGATCCCTCCATGGAAGACATATGACACTCGGGATAGAAAAAATAGAGTATCCATCCTTCGAGGGCTTGAAATTTCATATCTAGAATTAATATAGAATGATCTTGATATCCACAACAATATCCCTCTTTAATAATAAGGATGAGCTATGTTGGGATAGGAATTTTGATGGGGGTACTTATCAAGTGACATTGGGACACGGGGAAAGTCTAGTAAAAATCAAAGAGGAGAATCCACCATGGTGGTGGAGGGGCTTTTGGAAGCTCAAATATCCACCAAAAACAAAAATCTTTACCTAGTTATCATGCCACAATTGAATATTAACATGGGACAATCTTCAATGCAAGGTTCAAGAAGGATGGAATACCATATTCCTTTATTGAGAACATCATGAATTAGTTAATTACATTATCTCTTCACCCATGAAGTGTGGAGTGCTACAAAATCTTTGAGGGATCACCCTTTGTGGGAAGGAATTGAGAAGAGGTATGGGATGGCTGACTTGAAACAAAGGGAACCTATGAGTTTCTGATTACTCTTCCCTTACAATGTATCATATGGGTAATATGGAATACAATAAATGAGGAAATCTTCATGGAAAAAATTATATTTCCATCTCCATGGTTTAGAAATTCAAATATTCATTGTTGTTGATGGATTCACTAAAAAAAAGACCACTTCATGTGGCTCCTCCTTTGGAGGTGGATCCAACAATCCTGCATTATTTTATCAATGATGTATCTCATGGAAAACCTATCCAAATTGGGGTAGGTGATATCATATTCTACAAGAACAAGTTTACTCCTTTTAGGTTGGGGCTAGGCCTTCAATCCAATAACTTTGCTGAAATTCAAGGGATAATCACAACCCTCTCTCTAGTCATCAACAATATTGTTAAATCTTTGGTGGTGTATTCATACTCAAAATTGGTGTGTGATAGGATAAATAATCAAGCACAGTGCAACCACATTATTCTCTCACTCCTCACTTATAAAGAAAAAACTTAGGCTGACAGTTCCAAGTTCCTAATCTCAACCACATTTACAAGGAGCCAAATACTATAGCAAATTGATTATCCAAGGGAGCATGTGATATGGAATAAGGTAATATTTTGTTGTAGGCTTATGATGAGAATGGGATTTTTATGATGAGGGGACTCTCCCTCTTTTCAAATCCTAGTGTCACAACATTATTTGTTAGTGTGTTTTTTTAATATTGTCTATGTAACATATTATACATGAATGTATGAACTAATAGTAGATTTCAAATAGACTAAAATTTGAGGTATGAATGCTTCCTTTTCCTTTTTGGTTTGCATCTTTTTCTCCCATGCTTTAAGCTAAATGATGTAAGCCCTAAATAGGATAGTACAAGATTTAACTTTTAACCACAAAATGAAATAAAGCTATATATATATATAGTTGAACATTGTGTAAATGAAAGCATTAATATCCTTATGGTTCGGGTAAGAAAGAAGGTCCTCAAGAGTAATCAAGTTATGAAATTGGATAAATTTATGTCTTATATTATTAAGGGTAGATAAATTTAAAATTAAATGGTGTTCATCCAAAATCTTGTTAGTATCACAAATTTTACAAATTCACTCATCCCATAGTGCTTTTGAATTAGTGCAATGGCCAATTTCACTATGGAGATCATAAGCATTGGTCCTGATTTTGGAAATATTCATTTTGTTTGTTAAGTTCATAATGTTGAAAAAATATGTTTGATCGATCAAATTGGGATTTAAAAAATCTTATTTCAAGTTCCTCTTCTTAATGTTTTCATTATCATTCAAGGGATTATCTTTAAAATTCAAAGGGATGTAAGATTTAATATTGGAAATATTATAAATTTGATTGCCTTATTTTATGTTCCAATAGAGAAGCTATGTCTTAAAATCTATAGCCCATTGATTTGGATCACATCATCATATAATTTTTCATCTATCTTGGTACTTTCTGGGTGGAAAAAATTAGAGGAATCAGCTTGCAAGGCCATTTTAGTGGTAGGTCCAAGTTTGGAAAATTGGGGTTCAGAACCTTCCGGATACATTTTGAGGCATTAAACGGCATTTTCTGGGGTTACAGAATCCAAAACCTACACCCACACCCTTGACAGTGTTCTACATTCTGAGACCTTTTCAATGGTGCAAACTATACCTCAATCAGATCTCGTATGCAAAAGTTGTGCCTCCTACAAGTTGACCTATTGTGTTGACCACCATGGTATGAGAGGATGCCACGTCATCCCCCATTACTCACGTATATGGGGCTAGCCATGTGCAAACTTTCAAGAATATTCTAGAATGTACAAAACCTTATCACAATTGAGCGTTGAGAAAGTCAAAACCCTACCCCTATATTACTATCGATCTATGTTAAATACCAAGCCACCAGTAGAAGAAGGGGTTCCATTCTTTTGTATTATATCTTGTTCCATAGATGAGAAAAACATCTGAGAGTGGTATTTTGTGGGAATAACAAAGGAGGAGGATTTTGCAGTATTCATTAAGGCCACTCCATAATGAGTTCCCATTCCTTTGTATGTGCATTTTATAATTGAATCAAAGAGAGCATAGCATAAGCCTCACCTTATCCCCCCTCAGCATATCATTCCCAATAGAACTAAAGTTGCAGAAAGTGTTCTGAAAATCCCATACTCTCGCCCCTCAATATGAGTAGGTGCCCCTTCGGTCACACCCTTTAACATGGTAAAATATTGACCCATTAATGACAGAACCAAGGAAGGGAAAAGGGCAGAAGAATTAAAAGTCTAGGGGGGACATATGTGCTTACCAACTCTAATTCAGAAGATGATTGATCTTTATCATCTTGGGTGTTATCTGTCTCTTGCCCCGGCTTATCATCTTTGTGATCAAATGGTTGATCTTTCTTCTTGCCCGACCCATCCCCATTTCCATCACCTGGAATACCAGCTGCAGTAGAATTCAAGAGTTGTTGCTTGTGTGCGGAATCATTTTCTTTGACAATTTGTTTGCATCCTATGTAGTTGTATCTTTTGTTATTTGTGCATGTGTTTTTCCTGAAGCAATGAAAATTTGGTATATTTTCAATTCTTGTGCAGATAATTTATACCAATTCTTATTTTGGGTCTGTAGATATGGATATTTGGCTATGTTTGTTGGATAGATGAAATTAGTTTGTGTGCTTCTTATCTAACATAAGAAATCCTATGCATTGTGTGCTATATGGAAATAATTATTAGAAATTGTTTCTTATTCTACATCTACAGATATGGATATTCAATTATGTTTGTTGGACAGATGCAATTAGTTTGTGTGTTTGTTGTCTAATGGTATATGCTTCATGCATAATGCAAGGGTTGTGTTCTATTGTAGTTTTTTTCTGGTGTTTTATTAAACCTTGTTGTTGTTCATCACATGTAGATAGTTCCATATTTGGAAAGATATTGCGATGTGGAATGCACTTGCTTATGTGCAACAGAATTTTCTTTGACAATTTGTCTGCATCCCACATAGTTGTATTTTCCATGTTTTTTTAAGTGTTTTAGGCTAGGACAATGAAGATTCGATCTCTTATTAAACCATGTAATTTTTCATCATATTATGCAAATAGTAGTTGGGTTTTCTCCCATATTATGTTTCCTAGCTCAAATATTGTGTTCATTTTTGTTGATGGTGTGTATTTTTTATTGTTCTTTCATTTGTATATTTCATTTATTTCTTAAATTCAAGCCATAATCTAGAGATAATAAATCTAGGATGTAGGAAATAAACCGCATAAATCTAAGATTTCAGAATATTATAGGACATGTTGTGATGAATTTTTCCAATGGGATATCCATGACAGTTTATAGATCATATTGGTATCATAGCAGTTTTCTTTGGGATATTTGTGGAAAGTTTGCAAGGTCTAGGAATTGTCTTAAGAAGAAAGTCGAAGAACCCTAGCCATGGCAGATGAATTTGTTCATAACAAACCTCGAGATCTAGTAGAAGAGAGATTTGTGAGGTTGGAAGAGAAAGGTGTTGACATCTCTCGCAATTTGGTCCTCCTCATGGTGAATCTAGCAAGCAATATCGGACCATTTGGGATGGTTGGAGGCTCTAATTCATAGATTGGATAAAAGGGGAAATTGAGAGAAAATGACGACCCAAAAAAGGAGTCAAGGAAAGATCCTGAGAAAGAGAAGCCAAGTTCCAATGTTATTACCCCTTCACAATATTTATTTAAAATGGAAGTGAAAGTGGATATCAAGCCATACCAAGGTGATATCAATGCATTAAATTTGAATCATTGGTTGTAACAATTAGAGGTCTATTTCAGTGTTCACAATATAAATGAGAAGAAGAATATTTTGTTTGCCTGACTGAAATAAAAGGGCCATGCTTTAAATTGGTGGGAAATCCACATGGAAACACTTGGGATAGAGGGTGATTTTCCAGTAACTAAGTGGGAGGATTTCAAAACCCTCATTAAGTCCCAATTCTACCCTATAGGGAACGTACAAGACCAATGGATCCATTGGCATTACTTCAAGAAAAGGAAAGGGTAAAGCGTACAGGAGTACACCGCCGAATTCAAAAATATGGCTATCATGTTGGGTATCTCTCCCAAGAACCCAGATTTACTCCTCGAGTATCATGAGGGTCTACATAGTCATTTGCGAAAGCAAGTAATGTTCTTCAATCCCAAGACAATTGATGAGGAATGTGTGCAAGAACAGTGTCTATAAAATATAGGCCATCAGAAAGGACATCCAAGTGGTTCCAATCAGAAAGAGCACCAAGACGCTTCCAAAGAGGGGAAAAATAAGTGGAAAGAGAAATACAAGAAGACGATGGCCACTATGCATCAGTGAAAGGGTCCAAGTAACCACTATAACCATTTCAATAATTATGTTCACATTGAGGAAAAGTGTTGAAAACTACATCTAGAGCTAAAGCCTAAGAACCGCAAGAAGGATTCCAAGAAGAAGAACCTTCTAGCCATGGATTCAGGAAATCAAGTAGAGATAAACTCAAATGTGGATGAGAATATTGTCTACACATCGGTGCATAAGGAGGTGAATATAAGTATCCCTCATCACAAGGAAGAGAAGGAGATGACAAAAGTATTCCATACCAAAATCTAGGTCAAGAAGACCAAGATAGATGTTATGTTTGAATCTGGTTCACATGATAATATCATAATTGTAGATCTAGTCAACAAGCTTGGATTGGAGGTTTGTGATCATCCTAGCCCCTGTCCATAGGGTTGGGTAAACAAGGATGTGGAGATCAAGGTAACAAAACAATGTAATATTAAATTGGTTGTAAGTGCAAACTTTATTGATGAAATGGTGTTGGATGTAATACCCATGGATGTGTATGGTATAGTGTTTGGGAGCCCATACATGTATATGATGGGTGCAATATTCATGTGGAGAGCCAAACAATACTTCATGATTAAGGATGGGAAGTCCTGCATAGTCAATGCACACAAAGGTAATTTGAAGATCTCACTAGTAAGTGTCAACCAAGCCAAGAAGTTGATTAGTTCTAGTAAGAAATATGTTTTAATTTTGTTAAAAGAAAATCAATCGGATGATAAGTCAATAAGAGTAAAGGCATCCCTGGAGGGGTGTACTAATGAGCATAAAAATCAGGTCAAGGAGTTTCTACATAAATATAGAGGAGTGTTCTAGGATCCTAAAGGGATACCACCCAAGAGAGAAGTGGAGCACAAAATACAGTGATTTCCATAATACCCATTGCCAAAAATTGAGTTGTATAGACAGTCTATTCTAGAAGCAAATGAAGTGAAGAAGCAGTCGCAGCAACTATTGGAGAGGGGAGTGATTTGACCGATCACCTCACCTTATGGGTCACATATCATTATAGTACCCAAGAAATATGGGACCTAGCATATGTGTATCAATTACAACTCTTTAAACAAGATTTTACTCAAGAATCGATACCCTCTACCCAGGATCAACAATTTGTTAGATCAATTGCGGCATGCCAAGTGCTTCACAAATATGGATCTCAAATCATGATACCACCGAGTACGTGTCAAATAAGAAGACACTTGGAAGACTTCCTTCAAGACAAGGCAAGGTTTTTATGAATGGTTGGTCATGCCATTTGGTTTATGTAATTCACCAGCTACATTTATGAGACTAATGAATTATGTATTACGCCATATTTAGATTCATTTGTTCTAGTGTATTTGGATGATATATTGGTTTATAGATCTACTCAGGAGGAGCACATCTCACATCTCATGTAGGTGTTAGAGACTCTGAAAAATCACCAGCAATTGGCTAACCTCAAGAAATGTGAGTTTTATCAGCAATCATTGGTGTATTTGGGGTATGTGATTGGTGGAGGGGAGCTAAAGATAGATCCTAAAATTATGGAATCCATCATAAAATGGTCAGTTCCTACTAATGTAATTGAATTTAGAAGCTTTGTTGGGGCATCACAGTACCTATGGAAGTTCATAGCATATTTTTCAGCAGTAATTGCACCACTCCATTCCATAACAATGAGCAGTAAGATTTTCCATAGGGGAAAGAATCAATAGAAATATTTCGACGAGATAAAATGAAATATCATTCAAGAAATAGATCTCTCATTACCTAACTTTCATAATCCCTTTGAAGTGGAGACAGATGCAAGTGGGTATGCTATGAGATAAATTTTGATGCAAGGAGGTAAGCCAGTATGTTATCATTATGAGATGTTTCATGGGAGAGTTTTGAACTACCCTACATATGATAAGGAACTCTATGCCCTAGTTCAAGTTGTTAAGAAGTGTAATCACTATCTGATGGGAAAGGAAACCATTATTTAAATAGATCTCCAGCCACTGCAATATTTGCAATCCCAGAGTAAGCTTCAACAAACCAGATATAACAAGTGGATGGGGATTTTGCAGTAATTTCATCTAGTCATCAAGTACAAGAAGGGTAGCACTAATAAGTTGGTGAACATGCTTTCAAGGCCACCCACATCCAATATTATATCTTTGGGAACTCTTATGCACATGGATTATTTTACCCATGATGCATACAAAGAGGTATACACAAAAGATGAGGACTTCAAAGAGGTGTTTCAATAGCTATAGGGCCAAATTCATGTAGAAGAAGGTGACAGCAAGGCTGATTATCATCTCCATAATGGGTTACTCTAAAATCTAGACAAGATTTGTGTCCCTAAAGGTGATAGATTGCAGCTTATCAGAGAGGCTCACAGAGTCCAAGGTTACAAGACATTTTGGTGTTGGAAGACAATTTCTAACTTACAAAGGTATGTGTATTGGCCCAAAATGCAAGAAGATGTAACTCGGTATATTAAAGGATGCATGTTTTGTTTTACCAGCAAGCCCAGTAATAGAAAGAAAAATCTATAACATCCCTTGCCTATACCCACTTGACCTTGGGAAATAATTTACATGGATTTTGTGGGAGGTTTACTAACAACCAGAAAGGGACAAGACTATCTTTTTTTGGTAGTTGACACATTTAGCAAGATGTGCATTCTCATGCCTTGTAAAAATACCATCAAAAGACAAGAATAAGAAAACATGTTCTTTGAAAAGGTATGGGTGCACTTTGGGATACCAAGGAGCATCATCTCATACAGGGATACTAGATGGGTTACAATAATAAGCATCTAAATACTTGGGATGAAAATATGATCTATATGCAACACTCTTATAATAGAGTGGTCCACACTTCTATTGGTAAGTCACGTTTTGAAACTTTGTTTGGAAATTTGTCGCATTCACCCTTGGATGTTTCATATGGACAACAAGGAGTTAGGGAAGACATCACGGGAGAATCTTTGAGAGTGGAGAAATTAATTGAAAAGATTAGATATATCCATTTTCAAGTACATGAGACACTGAAGAAGTCATAGGAAAAGTATAAGGTCGAACATGATCAACATATAACAAAGAAGACATTCAAAGTGGGAGATATAGTTTGGTTACAATTGAACAAGGAAAGACTACAGGGTCCTAGTAAGAAGATCAAGGTTATGTTGTATAGCCCTTTTGATGTATTGGAGAAGGTGGGAGATAACACATATAGACTAAGTCTACCCCCATACATGCACATTTTTTTATAAATCATTAGTATTCAGCCTTAACTCATAGCGCAGATAAATCCTAACAAGAGATCATCACAGTATTTACACAGATCTAGGATATTCAAGTACTAAGCACATTCACATAGATTAGATCTATAATTCATCCATATTATTAAGCACAAAGCATCTACAGATCTATTTATCATTCATCTATGTCAAATAACTAAGCAAGTAAATACATCAATACATCGCACAAAGCATAGCAACATAGGATATACGTGGTTCACCCCCAGCCTGGGGCTACGTCCACCAACTCTTCTTCTCTTTTATTATCTTTTGTCAATATTCTACATTCACAGAGCCACGAGATCCTACTTCGTATAGGATAGGATATCTATGTGCACTCCACTAGATCCTCCTTCCCTGAGCTAGGTCATAGCACAAAGCCTTTACACAGTCACTTGAATTTAGCCTTTCAAGCTTCTCACAGTATGCACAAAGCATGTACAACTACCACTTGCACTTAGAATATCATCACACAGATGCATATATCATCCTTCACGCTGCCTTCTTACATCACGTAGACATCTATTTATACATTACAAAATGGGCCTAAACATGGGTAAACCCATGGGCCGACATCCCCATACCCATTAGATATACCAAAAACCCAAAAATCCCTAAACAAGGGGCCGAGATCCTGCAATCTTCGCTTCAGTTTGCGCTCCACCTTCAACAGCCTGTCAAAGTCCCAAAATAGGTCAAACATGATCGAGGATCCTCAAAACTTGGTCAAGGGCCAACAGGCCCCCAACATTCACATGTGACCCATCCCGAGTCACTATGGCCTGGATAGCTCTGCTTCAAAATCCTCGAGCTTGGCTTGAGCTGCTTTGACCTGTTGTTGCGCCAAGGCTTCCTGCTTAGAAAACTCTTAGATAATAGCTTCGTTGATAGGTCCCTCTAAGCGTTGTTCAACTGTAGTGACTACTTTCTCCAGCTCTGCTCCTCAGCCTTAAATCTTCTCAAACAGTTGGCACACTTTGTCCTAGACTGGTTGGAGCCTCTGAGTCACTTCCATGACTTTCCTATGTATGGTATGGACCTGTTGTTGAACAGTACATTGTTCCTAGGATCGCTTCATCCTTTCAACTGCTGACAGGAGCTTCAACTGCGCATGTATTGTCACTGCTTACTACTTTGCCTCCTGGAATTGTGACTCCAGTGACTTTAGTTCAGGGTCTTTAGTAAGTCACTCATAGGTGTGTGCACTTCTACTACTAAGTTGTTTACATTCTAGAGTGAGTGCTATGATCCTCTCAATTTCACTCTGGGCAGTGGCTTCTCTTTGGTCTCGCACGTCCTGTGGGGTTCTTGGCACTGTTTGTAGCTCTAGGTCTATGATTCTCTATTGAAGTTGTTGGATATCTTCCACAAGTTGCGCGATTTGATGTTGCACTGGTTCATATGCCTTTTTCTCTAAGCCTGTCATAGAGTGAAGTGCTCTTTTGACTGCTTCTTTAACTCTGAGCTGCTCTGCGACCAACTACTATTTCTCTTATTGGATCAATTCTCTCTCCTCTTTGATCTTGGTGTGGATTTCATCCTTCTCCTGTTGTGCAACTTGACGTTTCTCTACCATTTCACGTTGTCCTTTCTTCAGGGCCACTGTGGCATGTTCTTTCTCTTCTTGTGCTCAATGAAGGAAAGCTTCGATCGCATCATCTATTCTGCAGAGTTGGGCAGGTTCATCCCCCAACTCTGGTTCTTCTGATGGTGGGGGTGCAGTGGATACTGAACGGATGGATTGAAGGGCCTGTTGTATGCCTCTTAGTTCTGCCTCAATTTTTTCATACATGGTTGCTTGCTTAGCTTTTGTGTTCTGCATAATATCATGTCAAGCATCTGATACAGCTGCGATGATGAAGTCTAAGTCATCGAGAATGAGCACAATCTATAGCTTAGTCTTACTAGCTCTGGATTTCTTCCACGAGGTAGGTTTCATGGGGAAAACCTTTCTTTTCTTAGAGTGATCAACCTCATCAACAAGATCCCTAGGCGGTGTTACTTCACCTTGCTTTGGTTGGTATTATTTTCCATTGGTCTCTTCTTTATCTACTTCATCATCACCTCCCCCTCCAGGTGAGTCTGAAGCAGTCTCTTCTTATGCGTTGCTCAGATTTTGTAACTCTTCTATATTTTTCCTTCTGTTGGTTCCAGGGGTTTCATATTGTTTGTGAGTGGCCTCTGAGCTGCCAATTAGTTGGGAATTAGAAATTTATGTGGGGTCAACAGGAATAAGGACCTCTGCAGACCAATCCTTAGTTATCTCTTCGAGGTCCTCCTCTGTGAGCTTATAGTATGACTTGATCTCTTATTTATGCTCATCTGTGCGCACAGTGATATAAATAAAGTGTCGATCTGCGTGGAACTTCATGAGGGGTCTGAACCGGTGCAAGGTGTTTGGCATCATACGAGGGGCAGCCCCAATATCCCTATTTAACTATATATAGTATGTGTGGAATACCACGTTTGACTGCCATTGTTTTCCGATATTACTCGAGTACCAGAGCATGGCGAACTTCACAGCGAGTGGATCAAATGGCTCAATGTCCAGGAAGGTCACACCTTCCAGCATCTCTCAGGAATTAAAGGCTATGAGGATCAAAAACCAGCTGAAATGGAACTCATAACCTTGATCCTGAGCTTCGCAACAATCCAATTCAATCTGGTTGACTAAGTACTTCACCCACTTCATCTGGAGTCCTTCTACACATTTTTCGGCGAGGTTAACAACGAACACCGTGACCTACGTAGGTATGTTCTTTCTCACTAGCCTTCCTGTGATCAGCTGGCAGGCCAGGTGCACTGCGCCATTATGGATGTAAGCTACCTTGCAGCCTCGCGTTCTCTTTTCCACATCGCCATAGGTATCCTTAATCCTTTGTGCCAGGGCGCAATCTGCAGCCTTCCCTGGGTAGAATTCTTGTGGGTCCGGTCCCTGCATGCTCAATCCGATGATCCTATGGATCAGCGTCAGATCAACTATGATGTGTTTGTCTAGCCATAGATAGCCTCCATGGTATCACTATAGCAAGAGCTTAACACATGCATTAACCTCCTGGTGCCTTCCAAAATGTGGAATCTTCATCACATTCAAGATGGTGGACTACGTGAGGTTCATAGTCCATGGTTGGGGGATTATCCTCAAGTTCTTCCCCTTCATCCTATTCAAGTACCTGTGAGGGGCGAGCATATTGTGGTTCTTGCGGTCCCCTAGGTTGAAGTCATTGAATTTTAATGTTGCGATCTTATCCTGTTGTGTTCTAACTACACGTATCCCCTTCGGGAGGTACGCAGTAACTAGGGTGTAATCGAAGTCTCTGGGGACACTGTCATGACTCACCACACTAGCCAAAGGAGGGATGTAGTTGGGCAGGATCATTGGGATTAACTTTTCATTCGCCAAGTCATCTCGATGCTTGGTTCTTCTCTCGGTTGCGGCTCGAGATGGTCCAGATCCACGAGAAGTTGACGAAGAGGCTTCCACTCCTCTCGTCAATGAAGCTTGAATCCCTGCGGACATTACTTTTTCGGCCATTCGATCGATTAAGACTTCTTCTACACACTTTTCAGTTGCATTGAGTTCGACTGACATACACGCTCTTGATTGGATAACTCAAGTCGATGAATGAATTCTAATTGTAATAGAACAGGTGGTTAATTATCAGTAAAAAACGCACAGTAGAAATAAGTTCTCTCGTTGGTGCGGATACAATTTGCAAAAGTGTTCTCAATGCAACAGTCGACAGATTAAGTAGACAGCGAGGTAACGGATCTCTCCAATGAGCGAGAAGCCTTCATCAATGCAGTTTTGTCCATTGTGGTGTGGTCCCAATGGTCTAATGACAAGATTTCTGATCATAACTGATGTTCTAACCATTTGGGGCATCGCTCTAACGGTTATAATGCTTCCAACGGTCATATTGTTTCTCCATGGAAAAGTGTCATGTTGTGTTGTTCTGATATCCTGGCAAAGTTCCAGTTTTGCAAGCCTACCTTCTGCGAAGTACCCTCTGAAACCTTTTGTAACTTTTCGATCCTTGCTTTCTTCTTACAGAGTTTTCTAGCCTTCTTCCCTGTGATCTTTGTCTCGGTATTTCTCTTTTCATTTTGATTTGTATCTCCTTTTGGCATAGTAACTTTGTGTTGTTGAGATTCTTTCGTAGGATTCAAGGGCAATACTTATTCTCTCTCTGAGGTAGCTTCTCCACTCTTCTGTGAGTCTTCTTGTGTTCTTTCAACTTTGACATCTAAGTTTCTGGTTCTAAACAAATTCGATCAGTTCTCCTGTTCTTCATTCAAGTGCATTATCCTCCGAGTCATGAAATATTTTAATTCTTGTTTTTTCTGTTCTAGGGCCTCTTCTTCTTTTCTCCAGATCTGATCTCTCTTGATCCATGGTTTTCCTAACAACATAGTGAATGGGGTCTTTTTCTCAATGATTTTAACAACCTAAAATTCTTCCTCTGTCGAAGTTCCATGAGCACTCATAGATAGTTGGGTGAGTCTTCCACATAGGGTTATCAGATTTCCTCTAAATAATCATATTCCTCCCAATGAAGGAATCATAGCAGGATTTCCTAAACTTTCCCAGGTTCTTTATGTCATGATATTCACCTATGTTTCCTCATCCAGAACACAGCCTATGTCGAAGTCTCCTATTCTTGCTTCTATGCACTATTTTTCTTTGAAGATCTCTGATAAGTTGAAATTTATGTGATCATTCAGGGTTTATTTCATTCGTAGTAATACATTCTTTGATTCTTTCTGGGGTTCTTCCGTGGTCTTAGTTTCTTGATCTTCCTCAGGGTTTTCTGATCTCATATTCATCCTTTCAACCTTAGCAATCATTCTAGGGAAATCCAAAACTTCATGGTCCATAGCTTTACAACAAAGACAACTAGGTCTTCTATCAGGGCATTTCTTAGTAAGATGTCTTGGTCTTTTGCAACTCTAGCAAAGAATTAATCCTCACTTTCTCTTAAATGATCCCCAACCTTTCCTGTACTGCGCACTAGGACCACAATGACTAACCTGCAAAAAATTATTTCTAGGATCCTGCAACCATTTGTTAGTCCAAACATTCTTTCTATGCATAGGAATAACATATCTGTGATTATTTCTATCAGATCTACTCATATCAAATCTTATTTCTTCTAACTGTGCCCTAGTTTTCAAGCTAGGAAAAAATTTATCAAATATACCTAGATTCATAATGTTGAAACAAAAAATTCCACTTATCTTTCTTTTCTCAGAGCACAAAGCTTTCAAATCTTAAAAAATTTCATTGTACTTACCTCTATCAGAGCACAAAGCGTTCACATCTTACCTCTTTTCTTCGTATCTAACTTCTCTTCTTAGCATAGAGCTTCACAAGTCAAGTAGAATATTGTGCACTAGGGAAACAGATCTACGCATGGAGCTTTCTCTTTTCTTCAGTTCCCAACAATCACAGTTTCAGGTCCCGGCAAGGGAACCATTTGTTGGCACAAGGGAAAACTCGGGGTTCAATGATTCAATAGTGCACCAACAAAACCCTAACTATCGACCCTTTCGAAAACACCTGCGAAGAAGATGCAGTCTCACCCGAGGTAGAGGAAGGGGTGGTTGCAAGACTCCAGTGTCTACAACCTTAGCTGGGACATAGATCTATTATTGTAACACCTTAACAGAGAACTTAGCAGTTATAGATCATTATTATTCAGCCTTAACTCATAGCGCAGATAAATCTGAACAAGAGATCAGTGCAGTATTCACCAAGATCTAGGATATTCAAGTACTAAGCACATTCACATAGATTAGATCTAGCATTCATCCATATTATTAAGCACAAAGCATCTACATATATATCTATCATTCATCTATGTCAAATCACTAAGAAAGTAAACACATAAACACATCAATACATCGCAAAAATCATAGCAACACAGGATATACGTGGTTCACCCCCAGCCTGGGGCTATGTCCACCAACTCTTCTTCTCTTTTATTATCTTATGTCAATCTTCTACATGCATAGAGCCACGAGATCCTACTTCGCATAAGATAGGATATCTATGCACACTCCGCTAGATCCTCCTTCCCCGAGCTAGGTCACGGCACAAAGCCTTTACACAGTCTCTTATAGTCACTTTCACTTAGCCTTGCAAGCTTATCACATTATGCACAAAGCATGTAAAACTACCACTTGCACTTAGCATATCATCACACGGATGCCTATATCATCCTTCATGCTGCCTTCTTACATCGCGTAGACATCTATTTATACATTAAAAAATGGGCCTAAACATGGATAAACCCATGGGTCGACATCCCCATACCTGTTACATATTCCCAAAACCCAAAAATCCCTAAACAAGGGGTCTAGATCCCGCGATCTATACTTCGGCTTGCGCTCCGAATTCGACAACCTGTCGAAGTCCCAAAATAGGTCAAACATGACCAAGGATCCTCAAAACTTGGTCAAGGGCCAACACATTTACTCAGTAGTGAATGTGGAGAATTTGAAACTCTGTGAGCCCTCCAAGTTGGATCAGAAGGAGGAGCAGCTCATACCTACCATATAGGACTTAGCACCAAATCCTCAAGTGGATTTAGCATAGGACACAATTTTTCAAAAGAGTTCCATAATTAAAAGACAGGGTCAGCATGACAGTTGGGTTCGTGTTTTGATTGTTTTATTGCGATGATCAAATCCTTTTTGCATCGATATTACATATGGTATGCTTCATATTAGCCATTTTGAAGGATTCTCAAATGTTTATGTATCAATTCAACATGGATTTGCATCAGGTATGTTTAATTGGTGTTTTTGTAATGGTTTTGTGATCAATTCAGTTCAGTTCGATGTTTATAAAGATCTAATGCATGGTTTTTTTGCAACATGGAAAAATCACGGTTTGATCCTCCATATGGTACCTCGTCTAGCACTTTGTTCAGCACTTGATATGGCACGCGATCTGGCACTCCATTTGGCATGCGATCGGGCACTTGGAGCGCATTGGAGATGGTGGTTGGTACATTGGCGGCATGTGGTGGACAAATCGGTGAACTGGGTTTTGTGCCCCCTCGTGGCCTCCAACTACAGAGCTCGACCCACCTCAAATTTGGCAATTGTAGTGATCGTTGAGTGGCTCATGAAATTTCTAGAAGATGTTGCGGTTAAGAGCTCATTTTATGAGTTTGTTGTTTTTAGAGGAGGTCGACCCTTCCAGTGGTTGACCTCTCAAACTGTAAATTATCTATAAATACCACTACCAGTGGCACAACTAAAGACAGAATTTTTGAGAAGAATTTTATTGTGTAATACAGACATTATCTGCAACTTTGCTCCAGACTCTGTTTTTATGATTCATGACAGAATTGTGTTGATTTAAGCCTGTGTTTTCTTGTTGGAGTGTAGCCACGACCTGTTTGGGGTCACACCAGTGGTCTGGGTGATTGTGTATATCATTAGATATTGTGTGTTCATCTTGTTGCTTAGTGAGAATTCGTAATTGTTTCTTTACTGCATGTGTTTCTTAGTTTCAATTGTTGTGTATATGTCAAATATAATATGTTAATTTGATTTTTCTTTCCTTAATTGCAAATTACTTGTAGGAGCTGGTTAATTATCATATTGTGTTTTTTCCTTCTTAGCTATGAATCATCCTACAGGATACTAATTTAGATAGTTGTATTGAAGTCTTAATTATTTACTTTGGTTTTGGTAACTGAAACGAAGAATTAACTTAAATAGAGCATTAGTGTAAACAGAGTATTAGTTTAAGATTGTTTGCAAGCTTTGATAGATTAATTGTCTCAAGTTTGATATCTTTGATAGAGATAGATTCAATTACCATTTCAATTATTCTTTGTAGATCTATTTTGTTTATTGATGTTGCCTTAGTATGATAGGATAGAAATAGAATTTTGGATTATGATTTTTAAAAGCATTTTAGTTAAATTTGAAATATGATTTTTAATGATAGAATTATTTCAGTGTAGATCATGAAATCTCAGTTATGGATCATAGAATTGTAATTTCTAGTTGAAATTGATCAAGAATTAGAAGTTTGCACAAAGTGAATTTGAATTAGGATTTTTAATCATGAGTTCGTGAGTTTATAGATTTGCTTGAAGTAGTGAATTTAAATAAGAGTGTTTTTAATTGTTGATGATTGATGTATAAATTTTAAAGATCACATGGATTTCCAAAATACTTAGTGTTGCTTCTATGATGGAAACTCTTTCTTTAGATCGCCTTGTTCACACTTTCCATTTCTCTATAGAAGTCAACATTGAATTAATTCCTCTTGAACTGTCACTAATAGTCAGATGTCATCGTGATGTTATTCAACATTGAAGACATAATCATCATCTTTGAATACTTTCTTTCATGTTACTGCAAGTTAGAAATATTTTTGATCAATCAGAATTTGAACACAGTCATAACACTTTTACTTTTGATTAAGTAGATTAAAGTTTATTCTTCGTGAAATAGAAATAGTCATGAGTTATTTTTAAGAATAGAGTTCACTTGTCAAGATAGTCTTGATAGATTACTTGTTTAATCGCTCATTTTCTCAAAGATAGATAGATAAAATAACTCAAAAATAGATTACTTGTTGTTGCTTAATTAAAAAGATTGAATAGATTAACTAGCTTTAAAATAGATTTTTATTTGCTTATTTAGAAATAGTCCATCAATTCATTATTTGAAGTTGCTTAGGGTAAATAGTTCATAATCCTAGAATTACTTAAATCTCATTGATAGAATTTGTTAATTAAATTGGAAAGAATCATCTCTTTAGAAAGTAGATTGATAGAGTGTTGATCCCTAGGTAGATCATCTCCTTAGTTAGAAAATACTTCAATTTGTTTTCCTTCCTTGGCTCATACAGCGCCACAACTCTAAGTTTACTTACCTCGGGTTGACAATTTAATTGAGGGAATTAGTGCATATAGAATACCCATCATTTTTGGCATCATTATCAGGGAATGTCTTAAGGAAGGAAATAGTTAGGAAGTAGATCATTTTTTAACCTTAGCATTATTTTCGTGACGGGGGAACTTTAAGATGAGAGGTAAGAACATCCGCATCTGTTATAGTAGGTTCCCCCAAACCCAATAGTAGTTTTTCTTTTTTTTCTTTCATGAACAAACCTAGGGACCCAAAGGGCAGATACATTAAAACCAAACCAAACCTTCTAACCAAGGTTCCTTCTAACCTTTTTGGAGGAAGTAACACTCCACCCATAAACTCTGCAGATCGATACCGAAAAATAGGGGTTAGCTCAACCCAAAGAGCTAAAGCAATCTCTGAACAGACCAAAATCGGGGCACTATAAGTAGAAAATTGAAACATCAATAGTAGTGGGACGGGAGGCAAGACCACTCGGGCCTTCATTAGAACCATCCAACACAACCTTTTGTTTTTCACCACCACCAGGGACCCTAACTTTGTAGATGTCATTGACCCTGAACAGGTAAATAATTTGTTTGGAAGTTCAGCCAATACAATTGTTTCCCAAGTTGAAACAAAAACTTTGGCACCAATAGTTTCAACCTGTAATATCCCTCGGTCGAACCCAATTGTAAATATAATATAAATGTACTTAAGTTGGTGAGTTGTTTTGACCTCATTTGGTAATGCACATCATGTGGCATAGTGCGTGCATGAACTGCGCAGTAAAATGATGTAATATGCACATTCCAGGATACTGCGCACAGTACGAAGGATAACGAGCCTCGTGTATATGATATGTATTATAGGCTGGTGAGCCGGTTATTATAAGTTGGGATGCTTATGTTTTGGTATTAGGCCAGAACGCCTAGATGTCAAAGGGAAATGTGCCTAACTTGTACAGGACTCATGATTAATATAAAATACATCGTCACACATAGACCAGCCATGATAAAAGAGATGGGGGACCGAACTTTACCAGTTAGGGAAAGGGAGGGCCAAAAGTCAAGGGAGTATTATATTAATATTTCCTAAAGCATAATGTATGGATAATTATTTTATCCTAAGTTCTAAAGTTGGGGACAAGTGGACCAAAGTAACTTCTGATATGACAAGTGTCAAGTTGGGGACATGCATTCATATCATGGGGGGGGGACTTAGCTCATTTGGTGATTTTTTTCATGGGATACCTTACAGCAGCCTGACCATCATTCTCACCATCACTTCCACGAAGCGTTCACAATGATTCTTTCCACACTCAGTTATCCAGTCAATGATTCCATGACCATTTTCACTCATGCATTCCATTATTCTTGAGACAGTCATTTCACCATTCGAGAGTCTGTTTCCATAGCCCATTTCGATTGGTGTACCTGGTTAAATTGGAGCAAGATTGAAGAAATGGGTTGTCAGGCCCGTGGGCAATTCTCTGAGCGAGAGAATTGTTGGGGATTGATTCCCAAAGGTGATAAACTGCAACTACAGCACTCTGAGACTTCTGATCCGGCATGTTGTTGAAGCCCTAGAAGGGAAGTGGGGCAGCCGAGGGACTGTTGAAAAGAGAAGCGGCATACTTCCTTGGGTGGGACAGGCATGTGGGGAATGAGAGGTGTTGGCACAGGCACAGACCCAAGGTTCACTCCAAGAGTGCACCAACAAGACCTAGCTATTGGCCTTTTCGGCAGCACCTACAAAGAAGATGCAATCTCACCCGAAGCAGCTAAGAGGGGGGTTGCAGGACAAGAATGTCTACAACCAAGGGAATATCAAGTGGATCTATCACAACAACAATAAAGCATTCATATATCACTTATCATATAGTTCTATCATGCGCAGCTATAGATCCAATCTAACATAAGACTGCAAATAAAAATATAACAATGACATAGATCTAGGCATCAATCACACATACAACACAAAATATATATGGTTCACCCTCTCTCTAGGGCTACGTCCACAGAACTATGCTTATAATTTATTAAGGTAAAGCATACAGTTCTTATCTACACTCTCAGCTAGCAGATCTTCTTTCTTCTCTCTCTTTCTCTCCCCTTCCTGCGCACCTAGCTGCAGGACTTGACCTTCGCACACAGCTGACGATCTCACAATACAATCCTCCCTCCACAATAGAGATATAACAACAATATCATACCAATACTCAATGACCAACACGCCCCAGGTCCTCTTGACCTTTATTTATACATTACAATCCCTCACCGACAGCCTTAGGTCGAAACCTAGGTGCCAAAACCCTAGATACCAAAACCCTAGGTGTCTAAAACCCTAGGTCAACTTGACCTGGTTTTTTCGGGCTTCGTCGGCCTGTCTTTCCTTCTTCGTCGTGCAGTGCTCCAAAGAATCCAATGATGGCTTTCTCTACTTGTTGATTTTTCCACGATCCTTCTTCCTTGTTGATTTTTCATCCATGTTCTCCTCGTCCAACAGCTTTCTTTTCCGCACTTCACTCCATCTCTCCTGCTCTTTTGCTCACTTCGACTCAGTGACAGTTACTGTGTCTCCCGTGAAGCTCTCTTTTTACMTTTCCTTCCTTGTTCTTCGCTTCCTTCCATAACCAAGGGCCAGCATGCCCCCAACACTCACATGTGACTCATCCCAAGGCACTTCAGATCTGATCCTCTTGTTTTACTTCGACTTTGGACTGCATAGTGAAGCCATTGATTTCTTCTTTATGCCTCCTTTCTATCCTTGTGCGGACTGTCTTTTCTGTGTCTGGTACCCAGTTTCAACTGCACCTGATACCTGGACCCTTTTCCTCATTCTTTTACTGAGAGCTGCAAGGCAGTTGGTTATCATAGTAAAAATTCAACCGACTCCCATTCACCAATCCTTCCTTCCAGTCTCCCTTCAATGTCTTCAGTTGCGCAGCTCCTCCTTCTGTAACATAGGCAATATCATATGGTCTAAGCCAATGCGTTCTGAACTTCCCAGGGTGTTTGATAAACTTATTGTCGTACACTAGTACTAAATCACCTTGCTTGAATGTCTTCTTCTTGATGTGTCTGTCATGATAGGCCTTTTCTCGTTCCTTCTGAACTTGTTGATGGAATCCTGCAATGAATCTGTCTTCTTCCAGTTCAACCAACTGTGCAAGCTTCTCACGAACATCGTTGGTATCATCCATGTCTGTAAATGCAACAATTCTTAGGCTTGGTACTAATTATTCCATCAGGACAACAGCTTCAATACCATAAACCAACTTGAAGGGGGTCTTCATTGTTAATTTTTTGCAAGTGGTTCTATAAGCCGAGAGTGCTGATGGTACTCTTAAATCCTAGTCATCCCTACTCACGTTGAAAATCTTTGTCAATGTTGTCTCCAATATCTTGTTTAATACTTCAACCATTCTGTTTGCTTGTGGATGGTAAGGTGTACTCTTCTAATGGTGGACTACAAATTCTTCAGTCAGGGCTTCAACTGTCTTATTGATGAAGTGTGTACCTTGATCACTCATAAGGATTTTAGGGAATCCAAACCTGGTTAATATGTCATCAAATATAAAATGTGCAGTTGTAGTTGCACTAAATTCCTTGACTTCTCTGGCTTCGGCCCATCTAGTTAAGTATTATGTTGCAGTAATAATGTACCTTGCTCCTGTGTGCTTTCCTGGTGGGTTTATAGGTCCCATGAAGTCAATGGCCCACTTTTCAAATGCTTCTAGGGTCATCTGCGGTGCTAATGGCATTTCATCTCTTCTGGATGGTTTTCCAATTCTCTGGCATACATCACATGCTCTGGCATACTCTTTAGTATCTATGTGTAATGTAGGCCACCAAGGGACAGCTCGCAGAACCTTCTGCGTAGTTGCTTTCCCTACGTAATGTCCTCCTGTGATGCCTTCATGAGATTCTGCGAGGATCAGTGGTTGCTCTATCTCCATAACACAACTCCTTAATATTTCATCCGATCCCATTTTGTAAAGTTGTCCAGCTATAAGTGAAAAATCTACAGCATGCACCACTCACTGTTTCTTCTGAGGAATTGTATACTCACTTGGAGCCATTCCTGTTGATAGGAACTAGATTATGTCTGTGAAGTGGTCATGAATATTTCTAATGGAAAGCAGTTATGCATCCGGTAATGTATCCTCCAAACTGGTGGGTTCTTCGCCATGTTCCAACCTTGATAAGTGGTTTGGGCCCTTGTTCATTCTTTCTGGCTTAACTATGATCTCAAAATCATATTCTTGAAACAGAAGAAGCCATCGGCATATTCACCCCCCCAACACTGGCTTATTGACTAGGTACTTCAGCGTGGAGTGATCAGTAAACATTTTAAAGTGTCCTCCCAACAAGTAGTGGCAGAATTTTTGCAGTGCATACACCATGGCTAGTCCCTCTCTCTCTGTAGTAGTGTAATTAATTTCAACTGTGGATAACTTCTTGCTGGAAAATGTTAATGGATGATCAATGTCCCCTTCTCCGGGTTGTGTTAGTACAGATCCTAATGCAATAGAAGATGCATCGACATGCACATGGAATTCTTTTCTCCAATATGGAAAAACCAGAATGGGCATTATAACCATCTTTTGTTTCAATGTGTCGAAGCTCTGCTGACATTCATCTGTCCACTCATATTGGCAGTCCTTCTTCAACATCTTCTCAATTGGTGTTGTAATTTGGGAATATCCTTTGATAAATTTCCTGTAATATCCAGTATGGCTAAGTGCAGTGCACAGTTGTTTAACTGAAGTAGGAGGTGGAAAATCAACTATAATTTCAATTTTAGATGGATTAACCAACAATCCCTGCTTGCATACAATATGACCTAATAGCACTCCAAATAGTGAGAATAAGATGCATTTCTTCAGATTCAAAGAAATTTGACACTGCCTGCATTTGTCCAACATTAGACTTAGACATTCAATATGATTTTTCAACAAACTAAAAATAGTCCAGTCATCAAAGTATGCTTCTAAAAATTAATGCAAAAATTCTTTGAACGCTTCAACCACCACCCTGGAAAATATGGTTGGGTAATTCTTCAATCCAAATGGTATTACTGTATATTGGTAGGATCCCCACTTTGTGGAAAATGTAGTCTTATGACAGTCCTCCTTGGCAATGTGGATCTGATGGTATCCCAAAAATCCATCTGTAAAAGAATATACCTCCTGGCCTCCCACGTTATCCAACACTTCGTCTGTGAATGGTGTAGGGAAAGGGTCATGCAAATAGACATCATTTAACTTTCTGAGGTCCACACAGATCCTGATTTCTCCTGTCTTCTTGTCTTATACCACCATAGGGTTGATCCACTCTAACTCTTCGACAGGTTCAATAATCCTTGCCTCCATCATTCTGTTGAGCTCGATCTTCACTTTTTCCTTGTATTTTGGGTTCAGTCTATAAGGTCTTTGCTTGACTGGCTTCGCATCTGGTTTCAAAGTTATTCTCATCTCACCCATAGGCCCTTTGATTACGTTCATATCAGTGAACTTGGTCGGGAACAAGTCCTGATATTCGTGTAATAACTCTGTAATCTTGTCAATGGTAACAGCATCCCAATAATCTCTGACATTGGCAAGCTTCAGTGTCTCCTCTGTCCCAATATTGACTTTCTTTATTTTGATCAGTTTTCCTATGAATGGCAACTCAACTCCTGGTCCTTCCACATTTATGTGGCCTTCTATCTCAATGATGTTTACCTTCCTCAAATCATCATATTCATCGACATTAATGTTGTAACATCCTTGCAATTTATGGAATGGCGCAGACCATTCATCCTCTTCTTTCTCCAAAGGAAGGCCAGATTCCTCCTTAAATAATTTCTTTCTCACAATCTGTAATGCTTGGTCTACTGAAGGAAATTCACTTTCAAGCAAAAAGGTGGTTACAAAATTCTGGATCATACCTTCCCAATATGAAGTTACGAGGCGCAGCTCCGCTTGAAGGTACCAGTTGATAGGGATCGTGTCCAGTGTGTTAATGAATCTGTGCACCCATTGTTCTCGAGGAATGTCACTCCAGGCCTCTTCGCAGCTTCTCACATGGTCCTTTGGGAAACTTATACCTATCTACCTCACGTCGCAGCTTCCTACTTGTGATGAGAACCGTGTTGTCATCAAATTTCAACATTGTGTCCAGTCTGTGATGTTTTTTTTGTGCGTCCCCCACCATCTTGCTGGTGTGGCTTTCATGGCCTCATCCATTGCCAATAGCCTCTATTTTGTTGGTACACTTGTCTCAAACTCTGATAAGAAATTTTCTAAAGGGTTCATCCCATCAAATGTGGGTAAGTTACTCATTGTTGTGTCCATCCAACGAACCTCTCTGATTAGTCTAGCACATATTCTGGTAGAGAATTCATACATCTGGTTCTTCCAGTTCTCCAATGCTTCTTCTGAGTCTAATGAACATGTGTTGTTGCTTTTCCATCTCAGATTCCCATCAGCTATAGTATTGATATAATCCTGTTGTCGGGTTGTTAGTTTGTAGATGTTTTCCAGTTAGTATGTGTGGTCTTCTTCTCTGATAGGCTATGTGTATCGAGGACCCTCATATGGATCTAAAGGTGCGATGACCCTAAGGACATCTCTTTCAAATGTCATACGCCTCTTATTTAGATCAACAATAGTAGAATTGTTGAAGGCCCAATCAATTCCTAATAATGCAGGATAAGGGCAGTTTTCATCAACAATTTCAATTACTTCAAAACTTGCAAAGGTTCTAAATCCATCGATGTCCACAGGGACATGCTCCAATCATCCAAATGGGATGACAGCTTGTTGATTATCCATTATAAGCCTGATAGGGGAATAAATCAACTTGGTTTTTCCCATCAGTGCCCAGGTTTGCTTCATCATGACATTGAACTCCGACCCTAAGTCGAGGACCACATAGTCTATATCATATTCTCCTATTTGAGCATTTAGATGTTAATATTTATTTGTCCTTCTCCTTTTACCAATTTGGTGCACTGCCCTATTCAGTAGGGATTCTATCTTTCCTAGCTCATATTGCTTGATTAAATATTTTAATTCTTGTACAACTCTTTTATCTTGAATCAAGTTAACACAAGTGCACAAAAATTCCATGAGTTTGCTTACCTCTTTTCCTTCTTTTGGCGATGTAGATTGATCGAACGCCTTAGGCATGCCATATTCTTTGATTTCTGGTTGTTTCTTTGATGAAAGACCCTTGATCTCCTTTGAACTCTTTTCTTGCCTCCTCAAATATCTGTCTTTCTTTCTTAGCATCGAATGGTGGGGTCTTCTCTGTAACTTTCCTGACTCCGTGGTCATCTGCAGTCTTTCCTTGGGATGCTCTGTCTTCTCCTATAGCAGTGCCTCCTCGAGTGATAACATCGACTCTAGGGTATGCTCTGTGAGGTTCATCACATATCAGTTGCACTTGCAGGTTTTTCTGAGGTCCTCGTCTTTCCTGAAGCTTAGCTAGCAGTAAAGGGCAGNTGTCTTCTCCTATAGCAGTGCCTCCTCGAGTGATAACATCGACTCTAGGGTATGCTCTGTGAGGTTCATCACATATCAGTTGCACTTGCAGGTTTTTCTGAGGTCCTCGTCTTTCCTGAAGCTTAGCTAGCAGTAAAGGGCAGTCCTCGATGACATGCTCGAAGGAATTGCAATAACTGCAGGTTGTGCAAGGGTTCTGGCAGTCCCTCGCTAAATGTCCTAGCTGCGTGCAATTGTAACAGATTATTTGTCCTCGGCCTCGACCCATACCTCCTCCTCATCCTCGTCCTTTGTATCCACTGCGAGGATTGAAACTTCCTCTTCCTGGAGAATTATATTGTACATTGTTTCCTTCTTGGTGTACTTCACCTTGGATCTTGTATATGTATCTTGATATTTCATGCATTAGGTCAAACGCTCTACAATATCTATCATCCTGCCCTACGGACTTACAGAATGTGCGGTACACATTTTTGGGTGTCTGAACATACTTCTGCATATAATAGCACTCACCATGGCGATGTTGATTTCTGCATACTTCGCACCAGGGCAGGTTAACTTACTTCAAGGGGCTCAGTGCTCCTGAGGCCAAATATTCATGAAACAGGGGACATTTCTCTTTATCATGACCTTCGGATATGCATCTTACACACCAAATATCTTATCTTTTGTCCTTCCCCTTATCCTTCTTCATATCCTCAACCTGTAGAGACAAACTAGTCAATTGATTCAAGATCTGGCTCATGCTTGAGCTAGATTCTCCCATAGGTGTTGATTCAAGATTCATGGAGCTATCCAAAGCTTCTGCCTATGATGCAATCTTTTGTTGCATCAAGGGAACTCTATTGTGTGTTAAAAGAGTATCGATGAACCCTTCTTTGTTCTGCTCATCTGGGATTTTAAAAGTCAATCGGCATGTTAGGGTCTTGAATCTTTGATCGAACTCCCAAACAGGTTCGGCTACCTTTTGTTTGATCTCCTTCAGCTCAGTAATACACTGTGACTCCGACTTAGGTTTTTTAAACTCTGCAACTAGTGCGTTCTTGATCTCATTTAAGGACTTAGGCTGCGCAATTCCTTGGACGTAGTGCTAAACTGGTTTCTTTTAACAACTTCATCAGTAATATTTTTAATGTTCCATACGGCCTCACATAGGAACCAGTGTTGATCAGGATCTTTAGATCCATCTCTTTTAAAGATAGGGAGCCTCATCTCGTCTTCCATACAGCTGCCTAGGTTTCCTGTCTGAGTAGATGTTGAACTACTAGTAATAGTAGTCTGTGAACTCTGGTGATTTGGAATATTCTGATTACTTAGCGTTTCTAAAATAAAAGAAGGATTGATATTACTTACTTCAGTGGTCTGCGCAGTTCCTAATGTTTCTAGCAAAGTTCTTCAGCTTCCTCTTCCTCTTCTCTAGTGGGTTCGGAATGTTCTTCGTCTGTCAGATCTGCCTCTTATCCATTGTAGAAACCCTCGTCTCTGTAGTTTTTCTTGAACAAGTTCTCAAGGTGAACCCCTCGAAATACTTTCCCACTGCGCGTATGTCTAGATTTTGTGTCACTTTCATTGTCTAAAATCTTGAACATTAGCCTTTTCGGATCCAACCAATCTACTGTATCTTCAAGACATTCTTTTCATGCAACAACATCTTGATTCTTAGCTTCAAAAATTGTAAACGATTTCCTCTGGGTCCTTTGAAGAAGTATCTCTCAGCCTGTCTATATGATTATGTTCTGTCAACAGCAAATTTGGTGATATACCCTCCAATGGTACTATCGAACCAGTGATCTACATCCCTTGATATAGCGTTGTCGACTCTCTTAACCTTCTTAATCAACACCGACGTCCAGACCATAGGAGGTCTAGATCTGATCTCGAACTGGGTATCAGCTAACCTAGATAACCACTCATATAGATATTAATGGATTCCTCCAAAGAAGATCTTGTGAATATTGGTGAAGATGTGTCTTTGCAGCCAACCTTCAGTACTTAGCTTAGGGTTCTTGTTTTGGGCTTCAGCGAAGTCCCTCTCTTGATCCTCTATCCACTTCTGAATCTTTGTCTTCGATGGGAACCACCTTGACATTCCCTTACACAGATTCTGGTCCTAGAAATGGAACCATTTGTTGGCACAGGGGGAAACCCGAGTTTCACTCCAAGAGCGCACCAACAAGCCCTAGCTACTGGCCCTTTCGGCAGCACCTACGAAGCAGATGCAATCTCACCCGAAGCAGCTAAGAGGGAGGTTGCAGGACAGGAATGTCTACAACCAAGGGAATATCAAGTGGATCTATCACAACAACAATACAGCATTCATATATCACTTATCATCTAGGTCTATCCTGTGTAGCTATAGATTTGATCTAACATAAGACTGCAAATAACAATATAACAATGACAGAGATCCAGGCATCAATCACACATACAACACAAAATATATGTGGTTCACCCTCTCTCTAGGGCTACGTCCACAGAATTGTGCTTATGATTTTTAAGGTAAATCATACAATTCTTATATGTGCTCTCAGCTAGCAGATATTCTTTCTTCTCTCTCTTTCTCTCCCCTTCATGTGCACCCAGCTGCAGGACTTGACCTTCGCACATAGATGAAGATCTCACAATACAATCCTCTCCCTCCGCAATAGAGATATAACAGCAATATCATACCAATACTCAATGACCAACACGCCCTAGGTCCTCTTGACCTTTATTTATACATTACAATCCCTCACCAATAGCCTTAGGTTGAAACCTAGGTGCCAAAACCCTAGGTAAACTTGACCTGCTTTTTTCGGGCTTCGTCAGCCTGTCTTTCCTTCTTCATCGCGTGGTACTCCAAATAATCCAATGATGGATTTATCTACTTGCTGAGTTTTCCACGATCCTTCTTCCTTGTTGATCTGTCATCCCTGTTCTCCTCGTCCAACAGCTTGCTTTTCCGCACTTCGCTCCATCTTTCATGCTCTTTTGCTCACTTCGACTTAGTGACAGTTACTGTGTCTCCCGCAAAGCTCACTTTTTACCTTTCCTTCCTTGTTCTTCGCTTCCTTCCATAACCAAGGGCCAACAAGAGGTTGTAGGCTGTTAGTTGAGTGAGCACATGAGACGGAGTCTTTGTTGTTGCCCATGAGCCTTAGCCTGGATAGGAACTCTTTTCCCTGGGTGGAGTTCAGTCCCAGCTCGGGGGTGACCCACTGTTGAGAGTGATGAACAGTGTATTCTATGGTTGGGAGGTTCGTGGATGGTGTGTACGCAGTTGGTGACAATCTTTCTAAGATAAGTACCAATTGTATGATAAAATGATATGTTGCTTTTCTATTTACACGCCTATGTTACGGTTTATCATATATGTGATTATAATTACCTATATGTTTATGGGTAATTCCCTGTAAATGTTGCATATATGTAGTTATTGTTATTTCAGTATAAAAGTCGTATGTTACTGAAAGTAATTGTTTGTTTATGTTTATATGTAAAGCTTCTGCAAGAATGTTGTGTGTATATGTTTTAGTTGCATGCAGTTTAAAGAGTAAATTTATGTGGTATAGCTCAATTGACTACTGGGTATGTTCTGCGGTAAAAGGGAACAAAAACGTTTCCCTGGAGTACCATGGTCCGACCTATAAAGGTTGGGAATGTTACCGACTGGTGTCAGAGCATGAGAGGTTTCTCTGCAGTGGCTTACCCCGGCCTACGGGTGGCCAAGGGAACATTACAGATTGGTATCAGAGCTTCAGTTCAACACTGACTTTGGATGGGCTAGAGGGGTTCAGTTGAAGTGAATATTCACAGAAGAGTAATTTCTAGGTGACCAAAAATTGGAGTCACGGAATATCCATGGAAAAGGTTGGCGTGTTGGCGCACGCGGTAAATTTTGTCACCGCACGGAAAAATGTTGGCGTGCCAGTGTGCTAGGTAAATTGTGGCACCGCACGGAAGATCATTACATGTGGATGCACGCGTTGAATTATCCTTGCATGGTGAGCATACACATAGTAATGTGCACATGGGGTGCGCAAGTATTTCTTAACGCAGAGGAGTTTTGTTGGTACGCGCATAAGTATGAGTATAAGTTGTTTCGCGATGGTGTATTTAGTAGTGTGCGCAGATAATTGGGTGTGATGGAATATGTTAAACTTAACATGGTGCATGCATAGGACGAAATGCAAGTGGAATATAGGTGCGCGGTACCAAAACTGTGGGCAGTGGATATTGACGCACAATGCAAGAGTAGTGTGCGTAAGTTGTCGGTGCGACGAAGAAGAAATGCACAATAGATTTAGGTGCACGGAAAAGTGTTTTACCTTGTGATATCTCTATGCACGATAAATATAAATGAACATGTAAAAGTTTAGTGTGTGAGAAGTCGCTTGGAAGGCGATGAGTCTGAGTTTAAATTGCATAATAATAAAAGAAAAAGAAACACACAACCGCATCGAAGCATTATATAAAAAGAATTCTGAGTTTTAATTTCCTCCGATTTAGACAAATGAAAATAAAATATAAGATTACAAGGAAAAATTATTATAAAAGAAAACAAGATTATAACATCACCAGATAGAAATTGTAATAAAACAAACTAAAATTTGTTTATGTATTTATATAGTCGTATTAATCACAAAATTACAAAAGAGGGATGACAGCAGTTAGCCTGTTGTGAAAAGGGTCGTTTAAAGAATAGGCCTATCATCTCTAGTACTCTTTACCTCTGCTACCAGTTGTTCAAAATTCGCTGAGACGTGCTTATTTTAGTTGAAGACTTACTTCAGCTTAGCAATCTCCGCCTTTAAGGAAGAATCTAACCAGACCCGTTGATTCTCTCCAACACTTTCGGCCGCTTCAGTCATAGATTCCTCCTTCTTATGCCGCTTTCTCATTTTCTTCTTAGCGGTTGTCTTGTTGATGACTAAATCCTTCATAGTGGGATTCATCCTGACTTCCAACCGTGATTCTATAGCTGGCTCTGTGTGAAACTTAGTTGCTAGGATGTGCACAAGGACCCTTTCCTCCTTATTCGCAGGAAATCCTAGCATGTTGCTTGAATAACCAGTCTCACTCAATTTATCCTTGTCCATGTATCTCAGGTTGTGGATACCGAAAGGTGTTTTTACAGAGAGCAGAAAGTCGAGCAGTTTGGAGATTACTTCGGTTATGGATACGCAGATATATTCATACTTGGGGAGTGGTAATTATAGAATTCCATTTATGAAGCGCAGACGGATTACGCACAAGAGAATTGGGTTGCCATGCTTGGCCAATCCATTTCGAATGATTAGATTTTGAGTTCTTTACATGGCGGAGTTCAGTTGATGTCACATGGCTGCAAAGTACTGAACGCGCGAAGCAGGGTGATATGACTAAGTCTTCGCCCGCTCCACGATTGGTGGATTTGACATGTTGAGACAAGTGATACCGCGTCTTGGAGAAAGTGGTTTTGGCAAACCACCTTCTTGCGCAAGTGTATCTCGAAAGGGACTGTGCGTCTGTGTTTTCGAGACTTAGGTCTTGTCTAGAATTGTCGTGGTGATAACACCAGGAAATCACGAGTGACAATGCTGATGTGTATATTGAATCAAAATGGTGCATATTCTCATGAATTGTTGAATTGTTAGCTTGATAAGTTTCGATGGCTGCACGTTTTGCAGAATTAACAACAACTCGATCAGATTAGATCAGTGTAGAATCCATAGGAATGGAAGAAGCACAGGGGAATTACAGTCATAAAGATGAGAGAAGAGGGGTGGATGTCCATTTGGGCATGGAAGTAACGAACTCCAATGGACATGGAGAAGAAAGGAATGAAAATATGAATATGGTTGAGACCATTAAGAATTTTCAGAAGGATGTCCAAAGCCATAAAGCTGATAATTAAAGGTTTATGAAAGCCAAAGATTAGAAGGATGACTTCAACATGAACCTATTGGAGGGTTTGAGCATATTAGAAAAGAAATTGGTTAGGGAGAGTAGCTCAAGTAAATCTGGGAGTCACAAACCTTCAGAGCAGAAAAGAAAGGTTTAAAGTGCTAGTAGGCATCGCCATCATTACCAAAGGCATTCCAATAAGAGAGCAGGCAACAGCTCGATACTATCCACTGTTAGAAGGTATAAGAGATCTAGGGTGGATGAGCTATGAGGAGAAATGAACAAAATCAAACCTCCTACATTTGATGGTGAGAACAATAAGGATGAAGATGTAGAGACATGGTTACTAGGCATGAGGAAGTATTTTCAATTGCATAATTATTCTTCTCATGTAGAAGGTAGAATCGTTATCTATCAACTCAAAGGAAAGGCCTCCATGTGGTGGGATCAAATTGTGCAGGTGCAGCACATTGTAGAGAAAAGTGTTACTTGGAGGGAAATCCCAGTTGGTACAACTGGCTACAGGAGCCAAAAGAAAATTTAATGAGATGGTTAAGTCATGCCTCATATACATGAATGGACTGAACACCAAGGCAGATTTAAACATCTTGCCTTTAGGTTCCTATGAATGTCTAATTTGGAATGGATTGGTTGGACCAACATCACACTCTCTTGGACTGTCACAACAAGACATTTACTTGCCTGGATGAGGAAGGGAAACTAAGGAAGGTACAGGGAATTCCCAGGGTAGTAACCATTAGAGAAATTTCAACATTACAGCTGAAGAAGTGTTACAGAAAAGGATGCCAAATAATTGCAGCTCATTTGGCAGAGACACCTAGAGATAAGGTACCAAATTTGAAAGATTATGCAGTCCTAGAAGATTTTGAAGATGTGTTCAAGGAGGTACCTGGACTACCCCCAAGGACATACATTGATTTCTCTATAAATTTGGTGCCTAGAGTAGCACCAGTATCAAAGACTCCTTACAAAATGAGTACACAAAAATTGAAGGAGTTGCTAATGCAGCTTGAAGAACTTCTGAAGAAGGGGTATATACGCCCAAGCGTGTCACATTGGGGTAACCCAGTCTTGTTTTTGAGAAATAAAGATGGAACACTAAGGTTGTGCATTGACTTCAGATAGTTGAATAAAGTGATTGTTAAGAACAAGTATCCTCTACCAAGGATTG
>SNQJ01S0041706.1:105733-146739 GCA_010110895.2 Picea sitchensis
TAGTTGGAGAGAGGGAGAAGAGTGGAGCATCTCCTGGGGATGAATATCTGTATTGGTTTGAGTTATCTCTTGAACATTGTTTAAGCTATTTATGATAAGGAATTTTTGTTGGGTTTTGTTCCCCTAGAGGGTTTCCCAGGATAAATGTTGTGTCTCTTGTGAATGTGTATTTCTCAATGATCTTCTTCTTATGTTTATCTTATCTATTGAAATACAAAGAACTATAATAATGGCATAAACATTAACATATTCCACCACAGCCTCATCAAATTGTTTGGCATAACTGAGTTGACAAAACAGGGCAAGACATGGGAGGAATTCCTCTATCAATTCTCAAACCCCCATATCACAGTCAAGACCAACAAGACCACAATTGATTTAGGGACTGTTACTCCATCTAAGCCTCATTCACCAAAGACTCCAAACCCTCCAACTCAAACTATCTCTCTATCTGAACAAAAGGCCAAGAAAATTGTCTATTCCCCTGCAGCCTCATCGGAAAATAAAACCAAAAAGCCTGTTGATAATTCTCCATTGCCCTCAACACGTGTTGATCCTCAACCTAAGAAGTTACAAGATGCATTTCAGCAAGATTTTCCTTCAGTCCCTACGAATAGAAGAGGAATCAATAGGTTCAAAGAGGAATATTTTCTAAGAAGTACCCAAAGTGCAAGTGGAAATCCTAATGTAAAACCTCCAAGCACTTCGGATCCTATCCAATTATCTCTTGATCATGAAATCCCCCATAAAACACTCAGATAAGTTTCTACAGAAGAGTTTGAACCTGATAAAGAAGTAAAATCTGAACCTATTCCCTCTCACAATCACTCTGTTACTCCTACCTCCCAGATGCCTACATCAATTTCCAAAGTTGATATACCTTCTACATCCATCAAGGGATCCAATCCCTCTTATTTTGAACCATCTGATCATACCCCGATTATTGATAAATTACAACAAGAAAATGCTCAGTTGCTTCAACGGTTGGAAGAGATAAAAACTATGGATAGGCATCTACATCATGACTATGCAGTATTGCAAGCAAAAGTGAATTATCTCCAATGATTGGTTGATCAAATGACCACCACCAATCACGGCCTCTGAACTCAATTGAAACATCATAAAGGGCCTAAGACAAAATCTCCAGGACAAGAGGGAGAAGATTCTAAAGCCAATCCACCCCCTCCTTCACGAGTCTAGTTATGTCGGGTGATTCATTTTTGTTTGCAAAGGGACCTGCAAATCCTTAGGCGTAGGGGTAATGTTGGGTTTGTGTTTTGATTGTTTTATTGCGATGATCAAATCCTTTTTGCATCAATATTACATATGTTATGCTTCATATTATCCATTTTGAAGGATTCTCAAATGTTTATATATCAATTCATCATGGATTCGCATCAGGTATGTATAATTGGTGTTTTTGTAATGGTTTTGTGATCAATTTAGTTCAGTTCAATGTTTATAAAGATCCAATGCATGGTTTATTTACAACAAGGAAAAATCGTCGTATGATCCTCCATTTGGTACCTCATCCGGTACTCCGTTCAGCACTTGATCCGACACTCTATCCGGCACACGATCCAGTACTCGGAGCGCATTGGAGCTAGCGGTTGGTACATTGGCGGCCTATGGTGGACGAAACAGTGATCTAGGTTTTGTGCCCCCTCGTGGCCTCCAACTACAGAGCTCGACACACCTTAGATTGGGCGGTTGTAGTGATCGTTGAGTGGCTCGCGAAATTTCTAGAAGATGTTGTTGTTAAGATCTCACTTAATGAGTTTGTTGTTTTTAGAGGAGGTCGACCCTTCCAGTGGTCAACCTCTCAAGTTGTAAATTATGTATAAATACCACTACCAGTGGCGCGACTAAAGACATAATTTTTTAGAAGAATTTTATTGTGTAATACATACATTATCTGAAACTTTGTTCAAGACTCTGTTTTTATGATTAATGACATAATTGCGTTGAGTTAAGCATGCGTTTTCTTGTTGGAGTGTAGCCACGACCTACTAGGGGGGGCACCAGTGGTCTGGGTGACTATGTATATCAGTAGATATTGTGTGTTCATCTTGTTTCTTAGTTATAATTCGTAATTGTTTATTTATTCATGTATTTCTCAGTTTCAATTGTTGTGTATATGTCAATTATAATTTGTTAATCTAATTTGTTTCTCCTTAATTGCATATTGCTTGTAGGAGCTAGTTAATTATCGTATTGTGTCTTTTCCTTATTAGCTATGAATCATCCTGGAGGATACTAATTTAGATAGTTGTATTGAAGTCTTAATTAGCTACTTTGGTTTTGGTAACTGAAACAAAGCATTAACTTAAACAAAGCATTAGTGTAAACAGAGTATTAGTTTAAGATTGTTTGCAAGCTTTGATAGATTAATTGTCTCAAGTTTGATAGCTTTGATTGAGATAGATTCAATTACCATTTCAATTATTCTTTGTAGATCTATTTTTTTTATTGATGTTGCCTTAGTATGATAGGATAGAAATAGAATTTTGGATTATGATTTTTAAAAGCATTTTAATTAAATTTGAAATATGATTTTTAATGATAGAATTAGTTCAGTTTAAATCATGAAATCTCAGTTATGGATTTGAATTGTAATTTCTATTTGACATTGATCAAGAAATAGAAGTTTGCACAGAGTGAATTCGAAATAGGATTTTTAATCATGAGTTCATAGATTTGCTTGAAGTAGTGAATTTAAATAAGAGTGTTTTTAATCGTTGATGATTGATGTATAAAGTTTAAATATCACATGGATTTCCAAAATACTTAGTGTTGCTTCTATGGCAAAGCTTTCTTTAGATTGCCTTGTTCACACTTTACATTTCTCTGTAGAAGTCATCATTGAATTAATTCCTCTTGAACTGTCATTAATAGTCAGATGGCATCGTGATGTTATTTGACACCAAAGACATAATCATCATCTTTGAATACTTTATTTCTTGTTACTGCAAGTTAGAAATAGTTTTGATCAATTAGAATTTGAATACAGTCATAACACTTTTATTTTTGATAAAGTAGATTAAAATTTATTCTTCGCGAAATAGAAATAGTCATGAGTTCATTTTAAGAATAGAGTTCACTTGTCATAATAGTCTTGATAGATTACTTGTTTACTCACTCATTTTCTCAAAGATAGATAGATCAAATAACTCAGAAATAGCTTACTTGATGTTGCTTACTTAAAAAGATTGAATAGATTAACTAGCTTTAAAATAGATTGCTATTTGCTTATTTAGAAATAGTCCATCAATTCATTGTTTGAATTTGCTTAGGATAAATAGTTCATAATCCTAGAATTACTTAAAGCTCATTAATAGAATTTGTTAAATAAATTAAAAAGAATCATCTCTTTAGAAAGTAGATTGATAGAGTGTTGATCCCTAGGTATATCATCTCCTTAGTTAAATAATACTTCCATTAGCTTTCCTACCTTGGCTCATACAGTGCCACAACTCTATGTTTACTTACCCCAGGTTGACAATTTAATTGAGGGAATTAGTGCATATAGAATACCAATCAATGACCTTTGGCAAATTGGGTTGAAATGACAGCTTCCGGGAAAGGCAAAATGGTACTCCAAGGAGAAGGTAGAGGAAAATTTGTCTCGCCTCATCCAATAAATATTTTGGGGACCAAAAGCATCCCTAAATGGGGAGGTATGATCTAGATTATATCATCATATATTTTTTCATCTATATTGGTACTTTCTAGGTGGAAAAAATTGGAGGAATCGGCTTGTAGGGTCATTTTAGTGCGAGGGCCAAGTTTGAAAAATTGGGATTTGGAACCTTCTGAATCCATTTTGAGGCATTAAATGGATTTTTTGGAGGTTACAATGTTTGAAACTTGCATCCATGCCCTTGAATATGTTATAGACTCCAATAAATTTCCAATGGTGCAAACCATGCCCCAATCGAAACTCGTATGCAAAATTTATGCCTCCCATTTTAGTGGCAGGGCCAAGTTTAGAAAATTAGTATTATGAACTTTCCGAAGCCATTTTTATGAATTCAATGTAATCTTTTGGGGTTAAAATGTTTGAAACTTTCACCCACACCATTAACGGTGTTCTAGACTCTGAAACCTTTCCAACGGTGCAACCCATGCCTCAATCAGAGCGTGTATGCAAAAGTTACGCCTCTCGCAAGTTGACCTATCATGTTGACCACCATTGTACAAGAATATGCCACATTAACCCCCATTACTCACACATATAGGCCTAGCCACATGTGTACTTTCAAGAATATTCTAGAAGGTCCAAAACCTTATCACAATTGAGGGTTGAAGAAGTCAAAACCCTACCTCTAGATGACTATCGGGCTATGTTAAATATTGGGATGCTAGGAGGAGAAGGGGTTCCATTATTTTGCATTGTATCTTGTTACATAGCTAAGAAAAACATTTGAGAGTGGTATTTTGTGAGTATAATAGAGGAGGAAGATTTTGTAGTATTCGTTTAGGCTATAGTACCAAAACGTAACTCCATAGTGAGTTTGCATTCCTTTGTATGCGCATTTTTCAACTGAAGCAAAGAGAGCAAAGCATAGGCCTCACCTTCTAGTCGGGATTTCTCCTGTATTGGGTTTCCCAAGTCAAATATTGTGTTCATTTGTGTGGATGGTGTGTATTTGTGCCTCTTCTTTTGTTTTTGTATTTCATTTATTTCTTAAATTCAAACCATAAGCTTGAGATAATAAATCTAGGATCTAGGGAAATAAACCGCATAAATCTAAGATTTTGTAATATTATAATATTTTTTGTGACAAATTATTCGAATGGAATATCCATGACAATTTACAAATCACCCATGCTCTTTTAATCCTATTAGCAACATTACTTGTCTTTGGCATCGGGATATCCAGGTCTGTAGGTTACACGGGGAGCATTCAARYSCATSCAATCCATTTTCRGACTWRAAGTCATTTTCGGACTTAAAATCAAGCGAGTGGGCAAAGTTATAGCGTCAACGGTCCAGATCCATCCATACGAGCAGATCAACAGCCGGCGAAAAATCGCGGATAGCAGAGTTGCGCCGAGAATAGCGCAAATAGATCGTGCCCATATTGTATGCAAGAGGGGATGGCAGTCGTTCATCCCAAAGGACGCGTGGCACAAGATCTGACCACCTCAGCTTTTCGGTAGTTGCGAGTTCGAAGGGCGAAGGTTTTATGTCGTTGTACATCTCGAAACCCCGAACCCCGAAGTGTCGATAGCGCCCAAATTCAGGCCCACAGTATCAAGGGGAAGTCTTAGCCGTCCATCTGAAACGAACACCTGGCGCGCGATTAGGCTCCCTGCCTTTTCGCCCATCGCGGTTTCAAAGCGCAAGGAGCAGTGTCCTCATACCCCCGATGCGTGAAGTAACGAGAGCGTCTGGGACCCGGGCCCACAACGTCACCGAGTGGATTCAAGGTCGTCAGATCTCAGAGGGACATGTGGCACCAGATTGAGCCATCTCGGCATTTCTCTCATCGCGATTTCAAAAGCAGGGATTAGCTCCTCCCTATTCGCGAACGTCGAAAGCGCCTTGGAAATAAGCACAAGGTCACAGCCCGCGGTCACTTGAGAAAGGAAAGGAGTTATGCAAAGGCGCCAAAAGGTCGGGTTTTTCCACAGAGGAAAATACCATGTCCGCCAAGACCAATTCATCCTGGTTTCGATCATGGTCCTCGCTAAAGAACTAAATGAAGGTGAGCAGAGGTAGTTGAAACCTCAGTTCACTTATTGAATGCAAGGTATGGGGGTTCCGGCAGACAGTCTGCCCGAGACGGTCCTGCACGTTGATTTTCTCCAAAGGGTCATGGTTGGTCCTCATCTGATCAGAGAAAGTCTGCGCACGCCATGTTGGCCTTTAATGTTGCAACTATCTCCCTTGCAGGAGCCATGCGCAGTTATGGTGACGTCTGACGAAAGTTATCCGTCCGAATTCGGCTGAAGGGACACCACGCCTTGGATGGTTGAACATGCCTCTGATAGGCGAATTTTACTGAGTATATAGACTCAGTCTTTGTATTTTGTAATCCATCGATGGTTGAGCAAAGCTCCCGATTGTAAAGTTTTGATGAAGCGCTAGTCGCTCTGGTTGATGTATATGGCATTTGAGACTTCTTACTTTATGGATGTCAGCCTCTTTCCCATTTCTTTGTTTACTGTGTTAGAACAGCTTGGAATTGGAGGATCCAGTCGAGTTGTAGTTGTTATAGGATGACATAAGTTGGATCACTGTAACAGTTACGTTGTTTCTAATCGGTTCCTGTGATTTTCTTAACGCTGAACGACTTGGAATTGGAGGATCCAGTCAAGTCACTCTTCAGCTCCTTGAGGCTCTGGACCAAGAGGATCTTGGCTTCCGAGATTTTCATCCCCAAGCTTCTGAACGCCTATTTTTCGAGGCAGTCTTCCTCGCCCTTCTCACAAGTCTTCCTTCTACCACCCTTTAATCAATTTACTGACAGAAGTTGGATCAAGACCTCCCTTGCTTTCTACACACCAGGCCCAGTTTCCTGAGTTAAAGCTATATTTTCTTGAGTCTTTACCCATCTGATCACCCCATTTAACAAATCGTGACATAAAAATTGATGGGCGTCGGGCTCTGCTCCTGAAAGAAATCCAGGGGTGACTTCTGACGCTAACATTTCTGGCGCCATTGCCGGGGACGAAGTTGAAAATTTTCCCCGGGATTGAACGACATTGAGCCTATGATTCTGAAGGTCCATCGGGTATCAGAGCCTTTGAATATTTCTATTGTGCACCTGGCGACTCCATTGTGATGACTCCACTGTGGCGAACCTGCTGTGTTAATTGTGGCTTTCAGAGGTAGACACACGCAGTCTCGCCCACAACTGCCTCTAGCTACACCTGAAACTGATCCGGAGGTGGTTCTCAGAAAAGGAAAGAACTCTGAAGAAGAAGCTTCCATCGTCGAACCAGGTAATCCACCATCGCCTTCTATAGGAACTCCATTTTCTCATCCTCAGTTTCTTAATAGACCTCCTTCAGAGGTTTCCCGTTTCTTGAATTTTGGGAGTGTTCCTGCTGAGTTTTCCCCTCTCGGTCTAGGACTGGAGGGGGAAATCCTTGTCACTCCCCTCTCCTCTGAAGCTGTACCCTGCATAGACCTAGGACCGCGGAGGATTCCCCCATGCCTAGTTTTACCGCTCCTGTGCAAAGAGGAGCACCTTCTGACTTGAGCTCATTAGCCTTCTCCTTAAATCCCCTCTTATTTCCCACTCCACTTCGAGACTCATTCCCAGTAGCCCCCTCACGAACTCCTTCTCCTCCAAGTTCTCCTCCGCCTAATATTCCTATGGTTGGTGCTAATCCCCCTCTGAATAGAATGGACGCCATAGTTGCTTCCAGATATGCTCCCTTAGTTCTACCCCATCCTATGAATCCTCTCCCTGCTGGATATTACTTGAAGTATATGCCCAAGTTCACTAGGGAAGGGGATGTAACTGCTGAAGAGCATCTAGCTACTTTTTAAAGTTATGCAGACAACCTGAACATTAAAAATGAAGATATCTAGATGAGAGTCTTCGTCCAGAGCCTAGATGGCGAGGTGAGGAAGTGGTTTAGAGGATTGGCCCCCGGATCTATTGCTGGGATCGAAGCCCTGGATAGTGTTTTCTTGAAACAGTGGGGAGACAGGAAGGATTTCATTTATTACATGACAGAGTTCGGATATTTGAAGAAAATGGAAGGAGAGTCTGTCTTTGACTTTTCCAAAAGATTTAATAAGATGTATAATAAAATTCCCGCCGAAATAAAACCCTCAGAAGCCTCGGCCAAAATTTCCTATGCTAGTGTGTTTGGCCCCGATTTCTGTCTTTTGTTGAGAGAAATAAGAGCTACCTCCTTAGCTCAAATGCAAGATGCGGCCATAGAAGTGGAATCCAATGTATTAGCAGCTGACAGACTGAGGAACAAGGTTGACGCAGACCGAAGAAAGGGAAGGTCGGAAACCTCAACTTCCGGATCATCGGTGCCCCACCCTCAAGTGGATGAACTGACCAAGATGGTGAAGTCTATGTCTGCAGAGATGGAGAGAATGAAATTCGAGGGAAGGCAAGCATACAAGGGCCCTCAGAACGCCGAAAACAAAGGAGGTTTCAGGAGGCCGAACAATTTTACTCCCCCGAATGTGCAAAGAGAAAGGGGAAGAGACAGAGAAGACCAGAAAATTCAGGCTCCTTTTCAAAACAATTTTGTGGCCGAGGGGGAAGAAGGGGAAACAGATGAGATTGATCTTGAAATCCATTGCTTCGGGGACACTCCTCATTTTCCTCATCTCACTCAATCATCATATGAGGAGTCTCTCATGGACAGCCAGCTAAATGAACTGAGCAAGGGAGACAAGGATAGTGGCAACCAAGGCAGATATGATCTGAGGTCTAAGAAAAAGACAGTAGCACCTGATGTTCCTGAGCGGTCCATTAGAACAGAGAAGCCTGTTGATGAAGTAGCAAACAGTCACAGAGGTAAGAAGCCCCGACCCGTCTCTCCCATAGTCCGGGGTCATGTTGCCGAAATAAGAGAAATTTCGAAGCTTACATCTTCTTTTAATTTCGAGCATGAAATCCAAAAGATCAGAATCCTTGTGCCCCTAACCGAATTGATTAAACATGAAGGGTTCAAGAAACGCTTCTCTGAGATTTTACAGTCTGAGATCTCATGCCTTCCCATAGACTCCATCAATTTGCAAGATGAAAAGCCTGCGGTTATCCTAGGTCCTATGGTAGAAGACAGAAATGACTCATCCCCTCCTTTCTACACTTCCCTGAATATACATGACAAGGTACTGCACCACTGTTTGATGGATTCGGGGGCTTCTCACAACCTCATGCCCAAAACTGTCATGGAAGAGTTAGGGCTAGAAGTCACCCGAGCCTATCATGACCTCTATTCCTTTGACTCCAGAAAGGTTCAGTGTCTAGGAGTTATCAAAGACCTGGTCGTGACCTTGTTTCAGCTGCCCATGAAAAGTGTGGTCATGGATATTGTAGTGGTCGATGTTCCCCCCAAGTTTGGTATGTTGTTATCAAGATCTTGGATAAAAAGGTTGGGGGGAACCTTGCAGATGGACCTCACATATGCTACTATCCCAGTGTTTGGAGGAGAGCATAGAAGACTATACAGAGAATTTCAATTGGCCTATATAATCAGTGATGAAGCCAATACTACCAACCATCCCATTTTTTCATTAGACACTGATTTAGGTTCTAGTTTGATACAACTCACTCATGCTCCCGAGCCTCCTCTTAAGCTCAAAAAACAGCCCACCATTTCCCATAGGTTTTCTTTCTCCATCACCCCCATCTAGAAAATGTTCTTTGACGGAGCCTTTTCCAGGGAAGGTGCTGGTGTTGGGGTATTTTTTGTATCACCTGCTCAGGAAACCATATCTCTGTCGTACAAACTAGAATTTGAAGCTACCAACAATGTGGCAGAGTATGAAGCTCTCGTTCTGGGATTAAGAGCTGCGAGGGAAATGGGAATTCAGGAGGTAGTTGTGTTCGGTGATGCAGAGTTGCTGGTCCAACAGATCATAAACGCTTATCAGGCTAAGCATCCTCGACTCAGAAGCTACAGAAATGAGGTATGGGACCTAATTGACAGTTTCTTCTCAGCATTTAACATTTCTTTCATCCCAAGAGAAGATAACATAGTCGCATATTCCTTGGCTACATCAGCAGGCAATTTCAAAGTACCCTTGCCGCCCAAATTCAAATATGATGTGGAAGTAAAATACAGGCCCTCCATACCTGACAATGTCAAACATTGGAAGGTATTCGAGGATGATCTCGAGATCAAGAAATTCTTGGAGACTGTCGAAGAATTTTNCTAGAAGTCACCCGAGCCTATCATGACCTCTATTCCTTTGACTCCAGAAAGGTTCAGTGTCTAGGAGTTATCAAAGACCTGGTCGTGACCTTGTTTCAGCTGCCCATGAAAAGTGTGGTCATGGATATTGTAGTGGTCGATGTTCCCCCCAAGTTTGGTATGTTGTTATCAAGATCTTGGATAAAAAGGTTGGGGGGAACCTTGCAGATGGACCTCACATATGCTACTATCCCAGTGTTTGGAGGAGAGCATAGAAGACTATACAGAGAATTTCAATTGGCCTATATAATCAGTGATGAAGCCAATACTACCAACCATCCCATTTTTTCATTAGACACTGATTTAGGTTCTAGTTTGATACAACTCACTCATGCTCCCGAGCCTCCTCTTAAGCTCAAAAAACAGCCCACCATTTCCCATAGGTTTTCTTTCTCCATCACCCCCATCTAGAAAATGTTCTTTGACGGAGCCTTTTCCAGGGAAGGTGCTGGTGTTGGGGTATTTTTTGTATCACCTGCTCAGGAAACCATATCTCTGTCGTACAAACTAGAATTTGAAGCTACCAACAATGTGGCAGAGTATGAAGCTCTCGTTCTGGGATTAAGAGCTGCGAGGGAAATGGGAATTCAGGAGGTAGTTGTGTTCGGTGATGCAGAGTTGCTGGTCCAACAGATCATAAACGCTTATCAGGCTAAGCATCCTCGACTCAGAAGCTACAGAAATGAGGTATGGGACCTAATTGACAGTTTCTTCTCAGCATTTAACATTTCTTTCATCCCAAGAGAAGATAACATAGTCGCATATTCCTTGGCTACATCAGCAGGCAATTTCAAAGTACCCTTGCCGCCCAAATTCAAATATGATGTGGAAGTAAAATACAGGCCCTCCATACCTGACAATGTCAAACATTGGAAGGTATTCGAGGATGATCTCGAGATCAAGAAATTCTTGGAGACTGTCGAAGAATTTTCAGAGATGCATACCGACCAAGATTCTGTCTCTAAGGAAGGGCTTGATGGGGGTGAGTTGCTGAATAAAATAGCAAAGCATGACATTGTGCAGCTGCCCAGCAATCATATTCCAAGAGGATTGGTTCCTTTGGAAAGGATTTTTGATAAAAATGATGTGTCATTAAAAGGGGAGACCTCGGAGGATGACACTGGTACTATTCAGTGCAACATTGGGATCGAGAGCGAGCCCAAGTTTGTCAAATTATCAAGAGGTCTGACAAAGGAGCAGAGGTCCGAATACATTGGACTTTTGAGGGAATTTGTTGATGTGTTCGCCTGGACCTATGAAGACCTCAAAACATATGACATTTATGTCATCGAGCATAAAATCCCATTAAAACAGGAGGCAAAGCCATTTAGGCAGAAGCTGAGACAGATCAATCCTATGTTGTTGCCTATCATGGAGAGGGAAGTGAAGAGGCTGCTTCAAGCTCAGATCATTGTACCACTGAGATATTCAGAGTGGGTGGCCAACTTGGTGCCAGCAAGGAAAAAGAATGGAGAGATCCGACTCTGTGTAGACTTCAGAAACCTGAACAGGAGCTCGCGAAAGGATAACTACCCCTTACCAAAGATGGAACATATATTGTAGAGGGTAACAGGAGCTTCCAGGATGTCCATGATTGATGGTTTCTCTAGCTATAATCAAGTCTTTGTTCTGCCTGAGGACAGGGAAAGGACAGCATTCACCACTCCATGGGGCACATTCATGTATGCCAAGATGTCGTTTGGATTAATGAATGCAGGGGCAACGTTCCAGCGTACCATGGACATAGCTTTCGTCGGGGAAAAGGATAAATTTGTGGTCATCTATCTGGATGACATCACAGTATTTTCAAAATCTGATAAAGAACACTGTTGTCATCTCAGGAAGGTTTTCCTGAAATGCAGGAGTTTTGGCATTTCATTAAACCCCAAGAAATATTTGTTCGCCATGCAGGAGGGGAAGTTACTAGGCCACATAGTGTCAGTGGAGGGAGTCAGGATTGACCCTAGCAGAGTGGAGGCAATACAAGCCTTATCAATCCCGAGGTCCAAGAAGGAGGTCCAATCCATCCTTGGTAAGATTAATTTTCTGAGGAGGTTTGTGCCTAACTTTGTTGAGGAGGTAAAACTTATAACAGCCATGTTAAGGAAAGGAAATGAAGTAAGGTGGACTTATGAATCGCGACATTCCTTTGAGCAAATAAAGAAGGCCCTGACAGAAGGCCCTGTGCTTATTAGCCCCGACTACTCAAAGGATTTCCTTATTTTCTCCTTTGCCTCACCTGACACGGTGGCTGATGTTTTGTTACAGACAAACAAGGGTGGACTTGAGTAGCCTATCGCCTACTTCAGCCGAGCATTGAGGGATGTCGAAGTTGGGTATGACACTATGGAGAAGCAGGCCTATGCCCTGGTAAAGGCTCTCAAGGAATTTAGAGTCTATGTCCTGCAATCAAAAATCATCGCTTATGTCCCCTCAGCTGCTATTAAGGACATTCTTGTCCAGCCCGACATAGACGGGAGAAGGAGTAAGTGGATAGCCAGGATTCTGGAATTCAACCTAGAAATAAAGCCTACCAAATTGATCAAAGGTCAGGGTTTAGCCAAGTTGTTGGATGAAGCCAATTGCCAAGCTTTGGGGATAAATTTCGTCAACGAATGCTCAAGAGTTCAGCAGGGTCAGCCGTCTGAAAGAGACCCTCAAAAGGATCCCCCATTAGCTCGATGTCCTTGGTATAAGGATGTCATATACTTTATGCAAGAGTTGCGACCTCCAAACGGCCTGCAAAGAAACAAAGCAAGCGCTCTGAAGCTCAAGGAAATCAGGTACTGCCTTATCGATCAAATTTTATACTGGAAAGACCCCCTGGGAGTGCTTTTAAAATGCATGGATCCCCGAGAGGCTGACAGGATCATGGTTGAATTTCACAGCAGCCTATGTGGAGGACACCATTTCTGGAAGGCCACAGCCCACAAAATTCTCAGAGCCAGGTACTACTAGCCCACCTTGTTCGCTGATGTCCACAGAGGAGTTAGAGCTTGTATCCAATGTCAAAGATTTGCAGGAAAACAACAGCTCAAGTCTCTGCCTTTACAGCCTGTAGTTGTTTCAGGACCTTTCCAGCAATGGGGCCTAGATTTTATTGGAGAAATCCACCCTGCTTCCAGTGGGAAACATAGATGGATCCTGACTGCCACAGACTTCTTTACCAAGTGGATTGAAGCTATCCCCATCAGGAGTGCTTCCCACAAGGTAATTATTGGATTCCTGGAAGACCTCATCACAAGATTCGGTTGCCCAAGAAAGATTGTTACAGATAATGCAACCTCATTCAAGGCCGAACCGTTGTTCAAGTTCTGTGAGAAACTTGGAATCAAGTTGATTCACTCCACTCCGTACTATCCCCGGGGCAATGGTTTGGCAGAATCCTCCAACAAAAGGCTCATAAGGATCATCAAAAGATTATTGGAGGACAACAAAAAGGCTTGGAATTCAAAGCTAAAATTTTCCCTATGGGCCGATCGGGTGACTACAAAGAGATCTATAGGCAACTCCCCTTTCCAGTTAGTTTATAGAGAAGAAGTTGTCTTCCCTTCTCAGCTAGCCATTCCCGTAGCGAAATTACTCCAAGATCATCAGGAGGAGCCTGATGACATGATCAGAAGGATTCATCAGCTAGTGGAGGTCCACCAGGCCAGGGAGCAGGGAATGGACAGAATTCAGGACCATCAGCAAAGGATCAAGCGGGTTTTCAACAAGAAGGCCAAGAAGGAGCGGTTCCAGATAGGAGACCTGGTGTTGAAATGGGATGCTCCTAAGCAAGATAAGGGAAAACATGGAAAATTTGAAGCCCTGTGGGTTGGGCCTTTCAGAATCTCTGAGACTCTCTCAAATAACACGTATAGGGTGCAAGATTTGGAAGGCGAAGAAGTTTTCAGCAGCCTAGTAAATGGGCATTTTCTTAAAAAATGTTTTGTCTGAGCCTTCGGTGGCTCTTGTGTTTTGTAAATATTGTCCTTTCTGTTCTTTGTTTTTACTTTTATTGTTTCGACTTAGTAAATGACTTCATAGCCCAACAGCAAGGCACTGGAACTACAAAATGAGTCCTTAGAGCATCACAGGGACGACTCTATCACCCATGGAGCCTAATGTTAGCAACATTACTTGTCTTCGACATCGGGATATCCAGGTCTGCAGGTTACACGGGGAGCATTCAAGCGCAGCGCATAGAAGAAGTCCTTTTCGGACTTAAAATCAAGCGAGCGAGCAAAGTTATAGAGTCAACGGTCCGGATCCATCCATACGAGCAGATCAACGGCCGACGGAAAATCGTGGATAGCAGAGTTGCGCCAAGAATAGCGCAAATAGATCGTGCCCATATTGTATGCAAGAGGGGATGGCAGTCGTTCATCCCAAAGGACGTGTGGCACGAGATCTGGTCACGTCGGCTTTTCGGTAGTTGCGGGTTCGAAGGGCGAAGGTTTTATGTCGTTTTACATCTCGAAACCCCGAACCCCGAAGTGCCGATAGCGCCCAAAGTCAGGCCCACAGTATCAAGGGGCAGTCTCAGCTATCCATCTGAAATGGACACCTGGCGCGTGATTAGGCTCCCCGCCTTTTCGCCCATCGCGGTTTCAAAGCGCAAGGAGCAGCGTCCTCATACCCCCGATGCGCGAAGTAACGAGAGCGTTTGGGACCCAGGCCCACAACGTCACCGAGTGGATTCAGGGCCGTCAGATCTCAGAGGGACACGTGGCACCAGATTGAGCCATCTCGGCGTTTCTCTCATCGCGATTTCAAAAGCGGGGATTAGCTCCTCCCCATTCACGAACGTCGAAAGCGCCTTGGAAATAAGCACAGGGTCACAGCCCGCGGTCACTTGAGAAAGGAAAGGAGTTATGCAAAGGTGCCAAAAGGTCGGGTTTTTCCACAGAGGAAAATACCGCATCCGCCAAGACCAGTTCAGCCTGGTTTCAATCCTGGTCCTCGCTAAAGAATTAAATGAAGGTGAGCAGAGGTAGTTGAAACCTCAGCTCACTTATTGAATGCAAGGTATGGGGGTTCCGGTAGACAGTCTGCCCGAGACGGTCCTGCACGTTGATTTTCTCCAAAGGGTCATGGCTGGTCCTCATCTGATCAAAGAAAGTCTGCACACGCCATGTTGGCCTTTAATGTTGCAACTATCTCCCTTGCAGGAGCCATGCGCAGTTATGGTGACGTCTGATGAAAGTTATCCGTTCAAATTTGGCTGAAGGGACACCACGCCTTGGATGGCTGAACATGCCTCTGATAGGAGAATTTTACTGAGTATATAGACTCAGTCTTTGTATTTTGTAATCCATCGATGGTTGAGAAAATCTCCCGATTGTAAAGTTTTGATGAAGCGTTGGTTGCTCTGGTTGATGTATATGTCATTTGAGACTTCTTACTTTATGGATGTCAGCCTCTTTCCCATTTCTTTGTTTACTGTGTTAGAACAGCTTGGAATTGGAGGATCCAGTCGAGTTGTAGTTGTTATAGGATGACATAAGTTGGATCATTGTAACAGTTACGTTGTTTCTAATCGGTTCCTGTGATTTTCTCAACGTTGAACGACTTGGAATTGGAGGATCCAATCAAGTCACTCTTCATCTCCTTGAGGCTCTGGACCAAGAGGATCTTGGCTTCCGAGCTTTTCATCCCCAAGCTTCCAAACGCCTATTTCCCGAGGCAATCTTCCTCGCCCTTCTCACAAGTCTTCCTTCTACCACCCTTTAATCAATTTACTGACAGAAGTTGGATCAAGACCTCCCTTGCTTTCTACACACTAGGCCCAGTTTCCTGAGTTAAAGCTGTATTTTCTTGAGTCTTTACCCATCTGATCACCCCATTAAACAAATCGTGACATAAAAATTGATGGGCGTCGGGCTCTGCTCCTGAAAGCAATCCAGGGGTGACTTTTGACGCTAACAAATCCTATCGTGGTTGTTTCTTATACTAGAAGCAATAACATAGAACCAATATTTGCTCGACTTGAGTAATTTGTTGGTTTAGACTCCACAGACAACCAACTTCAATCAAGAGAATGTACTAAGGAGTGTAGCATATGAAATTCTCATTTGGGTAATCAAATACTCCTACCCACCATGAGGTGACGTGTGTGGTCCACTCTTGTGCGGTGTTCATGGGTGAACCACCAAATGATTCTATGGTACCTCTCAACTACTACTCTAATGTGATGGATCAACTTCCTGAAGCCCCTCTCAAATTAGCCTAGACATGGGACGTCACTAGGATGTTTAGCACTTAGGCAGGTTTCGTAGGCCCCCCTTTCCCCTCAATCAATAGTTTCACTCACTTTGGCCCCCTTGAGGCATTATATAACTTCATGGATCTAGTTGGGCACGAAAACCCCTTGGTTGGGTCCATGACCACTTAAGATGCTTTAATTTGGGCACATGGCTACCCAAACCCATTTTGTATTTGCTATTTACAGATTCAATTCGAGTTAAACTCTTTAAAACCTAACTAACCTTTTTGTGCTAACCATACCATCTATTTCATTATGGTACAATGAATGTAACTCTGTAAGTCACATAATATAGGGTTTTTTGGGCCTCAAAACCCATGGTACTACTATTCCAAATCCATGTACATAGTGAAAAGACATGGTATGATGGTTCCAGATGAATTTGGTACCCCAATCGTTAATCCAACATTCTTTTATGCTTTGACGTTGTTCCTTTGCTTATTTATACCATCCAATTCATCTCTATAAAGCCTCTTTGGTTCTCTTGCACTGAGTTTATCTTTGAAAATCCTAATTTCTAGGTATTGTTCACCTTAGAAATGGTCAACATGCATACAATTGGGAAAATTTTCCAACGAATCTACCTACCTAAATTCTTCAAGATGCCTTTGGAGCCCTAAGATGTTTTAGTATCACCTCAGTTTACAATCATTTATCCTAGATCATCCATTAGGTGTTATGGGATAGCCTCCTAGTGTGCACTAAGATCGGAATGATAGATCCATTACGGTCTATTGATGCAAGGTCCATCTGATGAGTCTATGATACCTACATTTTCATGATGGAATTCATATTGTTATTGATGATTACTACTTCATATGAGATATATGTTCATTTGATTCATGGTTGCTTATGTTTTTATGAATGATGTGAATGGTTGGTTGGAGATATATGTTCATTTGATTCATGGTTGCTTATGTTTTCATGAATGATGTGAATGGTTGGTTGGAGAGGTGAAGTACAAATTTTATATCAGTTATTTTATGATGATGATATGTAGCCATGATAATTACACATAGAGTGTTATGGTAGATGTTTGCAACATTTATTTGTATGTTATCACATGTTAGCTCAAGTTGTGGCTGATCACTTGCAAAAAGATTGGCTTGGTAGTATGTCTACGAATTTGCTCCAACCCTTAAGGCCTACTCTCATATATACGTATGATATGGAAGCCATAAGTAAAGAAAATCGTTACAAAGCAATCCCATAAGGGTCACACTACACACAGTGGATCACATTGTAAAGTTTATACTAGTTGATACATTGCAAAGTTATGAATATTTGCAAAAATCAAATCAATAGAAAACATTGCAATGAAAATACATTTGTAAATGTGGTTTTGAAATATTGAATTAGGGAAATGAATCATGATTTTCCCTACATATCCAATATTGGAGGTGAGACGTGAAAAACCCGTGTGTCTCAATATTGTCTCCATATTTAATTTCATGGCTCAACTTACCCATATGTGTTGTGCATTGTGAGAGGTTGATTTGACGCCATTTGAGCAAGTAACATGTGTTCCTTATTTGCATGCAATGGTTTCTAGTTCTATCAGTCTAAGCACATTCAATTGTGGTATGGTTAAATGTATAATTCAAGTTATATGCTCAAGCTCGGTCATTTAGCTTTCAAATCTAAAGAGGAGCCAAATTTCAACAATTAATTTGAGTTTTCATTTAATTGTGGTGGTTGTGCGAAAGGGAACAATCTATTGGAAGTAGTTTGTGGTTAGAAAGGGAGCCATTTGGATGGTAGTGGCTTCTATGGACAAAGTTAATCCATCAACTTCAAAGAGAAAAGGGAAAGAGGTAACCCTCGACTCAGGAGAAAATTATTTCATTTTCCTTCATTTGTATGTGTGCTCTTAGAGTAATGGTGGTTTTGGATTTCATGAGAATGCGTTTAAACCTTATTAAATCTCTCCATTGATTATGACCCAATTTGTATTTCCTCCTACATTTAAATTTGCGTTCATTTCTCCCTTGATTTAGTTTTTATTTCACTTGGGTGGCCACAATTTAGAGTTTGGGAGATCTCATTTCCTGTCCCGTTATTTCATTTTGTCCCCATTGCTAATTTTTTGGGGTAGATTGTGGTAAAAATTCCCCATTTTGTCTATTGTGGCAATGGCTAAAGAATACCCCAACTCAATTTTTTTTTACCTTCCCTTTAATAAGTTGACCTTGGCATCAAGTTGAATTTGTTGGTAGCATTTACAACCTTAGTGTGACAAGATTTTGAGCAGATTCTTACTATTGATAAGGGTTTTACTCCATTGTTACTTGGCACTATATGGAGAGCTATAATTTTCACTAATCATGGTAGAATTTTCTCTTTAGGGTTTGAAGTGCAGGACATGATGGGTTTTGTTGCCCACTTGTGACAATTTGATGTAAAGAATGAGAGCCTCTTTATTGTAGGGTTATGGTGGTAGCGTAGTGATATATCTGTTGATTTTTCATTAAGCTAGGCTCAAGCATGAATTTCATTCCAATTTTATCATTTTACTTGAACCATAGACAATTGCAGTTACACCATAAAAAATCTGTTGCAGTAACCAAGATCACAAGAACAAACACCATTCACAAGTACACAAGAAGTATCCTGGGAAACCCTTCTCAACAAGGGAAGAAAACCCAGTCAATCCTTTGTTACATTCTTCAAGAAAAAGACCTCCCACACCATAAACATAGCACACAAAAGGGTGTTCACAAAACCTAGAAGACTAGCGCCCAAGAGACGTGCACACTTCAGCCCAAGAACAAGTACTTGTTGAAATTTCCAAACTCACACTTGTGTTGTGTTTTCTCAATGGGGAAATTTATCTTTATTTATATTAGACTGGACATATCAAAAGTAGTGTCTATTGGCACAACAGGGCCGACCTCAATAACTCAAAATATAATTAATAATTACCATATTAATTATCTTTTACATTAATTATCTTTCACTTTATGGTGGGGCCGACCTGTACCCTCTACATCACAAATAGGGTTACAGGTAAGTCTGACTCTTGGACAATATAGCAAGGGATCTCATACACCCACTAGTTCTTAGCCACTAGGGGCACGTCCACATGTGCTCAACCACAGGGACGTCCAAGTCTCTATCTCATTGCATCTCACATGATAATCATCAGAATACACACTCACTAGTGCTCAGCCACTAGGATCATGTCCACTTGTGCTCAGCCACAGGAACGTCCTACTCAGGAGATCTCTATCTCACTGCATCTCACAGGAGAATCATCTGGAGTATCACATCATCTCAACTCTCTACACAGAGGAGAACAGTACATCATTTCATCTCTGTCTCAGAGAGAACGACACACCCAACTCATGGGATTCCTCACCCCACACAGGGGCACACATTTGTCCATCTTCGTCTCATAGAGGAACCACACACCCATCTCATGGGCACACCCAACTCATGGGCTTACTCACCCTACACAGGGGCACACAACATTCGTTCTCCGTCTCAGAGAGGAACAACACACCCATCTCATGGGCACACCCAACTCATGGGCTCCATCTCAGGCCGACTCACTCAGTTTCTGTCTTGGAGGATGTCTCACCCAGTTGTAATCATCAACACTCCCTCTCATCTAGGGAGGCATTCTCCATCAGGCCAAGTCTCGCACGGAAGTACTCGAACTTCGTCTTGGTTGTAGTCATGAACACTCCCTCTCAGGTAGGGAGGTATTCTCCACCAGGCCAAGTCTCTCACGGAAGTACTCGAACTTCGTCTTGGCAAGCGGTTTGGTGAAGATATCTGCAATCTTCTCATGTGTAGGAAGGTATTGCACGTATATTGCTTTCCTTTACACCATGTCTTTGATATAATGATATTTTATCTCAATGTGTTTCGATCTATCATGAAACATTGGGTTCTCAAAGAGCTTCACACAACTCTAGTTATCACAATGAATAATGGTAGGATCCATCTAATGATCAAATAATTTGTCAAAATCTTGCGAAGCCACACTGCTTCGCGGACTGCCACACTCAATGTTATATATTCTACTTCTGCAGTACTCAAGGCCACAAAGCTATGTTTCCTACTGCACCAGGAAACCATGGCAGACCCCAAGGTAAAAACAACAATTGGATGTGCTCTTCCAGTCTACTATGCTCCATGCCCAATCTATATCGGCATATCTCTGCAAACTCAAGTCTACATTGGAGGCATATTTCAGGCCATATCCAACAGTACTTCATAGATATCTCAATACATGTTTTGTTGTTATCCAGTGAGTCTATCTCGGCTGACGCATGAACTGACTAAGCACATTCACTGCATAGCATATATCAGTTCTGGTGTTAACCAGATACATCAATGATCCAATCAGTTGTCAGTACACATGTGGATTAATCTCATCTGAATCGGAAGAAGCCTCATTCATCTTCTTCAAGTTCATCATGTCGAATATCTCCACTGTATATTTTCCTTGACTCGAGAAAAAACTCATTAGTTCTCTGCCATACTTCTAGTCCCAAGAAGTAGTGCAACATACTCATATCCTTCATCTCGAAAACATAAGCCAATGCTCGCTTGCATTCAGCAATAAGTCTTTCTGAACCAATAAGGAATAAATCATCCACATACAGGACCAAGATCAGGCACTCATTGCCAACAATATGATAATATAGGTTTGGATAGGCAACACTCTTGTTGAAATCCAAACTCATCAAGAATCCATCCATCTTCTTGTACTTAGCACAAGGTGCCTTCTTTAGTCCATACAAGACTTTCTTCAACCTGTACACATTATTTCTCATCGTATGTCACGAATCCCTCTGGCTTCTTGATGTAAACTTCTTCCTCAATCTCACCATTGAGAAAGGTTGTCTTTACATCCATCTGATGTAGTTTCCAACTCATGGATGATCGTACAGATAGAAGTGTATCAGGCTACTAGAGCAAATATCTCATCATAGTCAACTCCCTCTGCTTGTGAGAATCCTCTGGCTACAGATCTCGCTTTGTATTTCTCGATACTTCCATCAACTGCATGCTTGATCTTATAGATCCACTTGGAAATCACCACAGACTTCCCTTCTGGTCTCTGAACAATATCCCATACATCATTCTTCAAGATAGACTAGTATTCTTTTGTCATGGAATCGTGTCATACATGTTCACCTGTCGCTTCTTCATGACAAGAAGGATCATAATCAATGATGTGGCTCATGGATGAAAGGTAGCTCGAAAATCTCTTTTCTCTCTCGGATTGTTCCTTGAGGGGCTTGTATGTCCCTCTACCTCCTGCAGAGTTTGTTGAGCCCAAGCAGGCCTTTTATGCCCTACTGCAATATCTTTGGGCATATCAACTGGAGCAATTGGATCAGCTGGAACAACTGGATCAACTGGAATAATGTTTGTCTCCCTCTGAACTGTTGAAGGGGGAGAAGGTATTGTCTCAATGTCAATCTCCATCTGAGATTCTCTGGATCTTTGAAAGGTTATCTCTTCTTCAAAGACAACATCTTTACTTATCTCAATCTATCTCTGACCAGGGATGTAGATCTGATCTGTCTTCGAAGATTCATTGTATCCCATAAATGTATCCTTTCTCCCTGAAGGGTCTAGCTTGGACTTCTTCTCTTTGGGTACATGAAAATACATTGGGCACCCAAATATCCTGAAGTGTTCAATCTCAGGCTTCACTCCGGTGAAGGCTTCTTCGGGAGTTATGTTTTTCAAAATCTAGTGAGGACTCTTGTTATGAACATATATTGTTGTCATGCATGCTTTTTCCCATGGAATCATAGGCAGATTCTGATCATGCATCATTGCATTGGTTGCATCAATGATGGTTTTGTTATTCCTCCTTCTCAAATAGTTTTGACTCCCTCTGAGTCAAGTGACTCCCTGTGAAGTCTAAAGTATAACCATCTTCACTTGTTGTTAACCTGTCTGGAACAAGAAAACAAACTAAAGGAAACAAAACAAGAATGTCTCCTAGAGGAGAATAATGAGTACATCTTTAGAATCAAAACAATTTAAGGATTGTTGTCACAGCTACAACACCTACTTGTAATGTAGAAAACTTTAGAAATGTAGGTTAGAGGCATGATAATTAAAGAAATCAAACCTGGATTCTTCACTTCCAGTGTGTTGTTCCTCTGAATGCACTGAGATCCCTTTGGGTCCATGACTTCAACAAAGGTTCCTTCCTCCTGCAAGTACCCTCATGACAATGATACAAATAATATATACAAGTGCATACATGAGGGTGTTGATATGACTTCTCCAATGGAACATGGTTGATCTTTGTCCTCTGACATCTTCATGAAGAAGGTAGCCATGGTGTCACCATATTTTCAGATTCTTCACAAACCCTTGTCAACTGGGCTAGAAAACCTAACGACTAGGCTAGGCTAGGCTAGCAACCTTAGGTTTTGTTGGATTAATGAATGCCAAAAATAAGCCTTAAGAGAGTCACGGGAATACTGGTGAGATGAAAAACTCCTTCAATGAGTTGCAGAAACCCTAAAACCAAAAATCTACAGAAAATTGCGAAACCCTAGAAACCCTAGGGCCAAAAATCCAAAATGCTCAGAAATGAAATCTGAGACTTGTTGGAGGTGCGCTGAAGGAGGTCATACACTCATGTACAAATTTTAGCCCTAACGTCCAAGTTTAAGGTGTTGGAACACCTCAGAAAATGAGGGTCGTACGGAATTGCAGCAAACCCTTGAGGGTCGTACGAAACTGTAGAAGAAAAGGATGGCTAGATTTGAATGCTTGTGCAATGGGTTCTTCAAGACCTGCGCTATGATACCATGTTGATTTTTCATTAAGTTAGGCTCAAGCATGAATTTCATTCCAATTTTATCATTTTACTTGAACCATAGACAATTGCACTTACACCATAAACAATTTGTTGTAGTAACCAAGATCACAAGAAGAAACACCATGCAAAGAAATATCCTGGGAACCCCTTCTCAACAAGGGAAGAAAACCCAGCCAATCCTTTACTATATTCTTCAAGAGAAATACCTCCCACACCATAAACCTAGCACACGAAAGGGTGCTCACAAAACCTAGAAGACTATCGCCCAAGAGAGGTGCGCACTTCAGCCAAAGAACAAGTACTTGTTGAAATTTCCAAACTCACACTTGTGTTGTGTTTTCTCAATGGAGAAATTTCCCTTTATTTATATTAGACTGGATATATCAAAAGTAGTGTCTATTGGCACAACAAGGCCGACCTCAATAATTCAAAATATAATTAATAATTACCATATTAATTATCTTTTACATTAATTGTCTTTCACTTTATGGTGGAGCCGACCTGTACCCTTTACATCACAAATAGGGTTACAAGTAAGTCTGACTCTTGGACAATATAGCAAGGGATCTCATACACCCACTAGTGCTTAGCCACTAGGGGAACGTCCACATGTGCTCAACCACAGGGACGTCCAAGTCTCTATCTCACTATGTCTCACGGGAGAATCATCAGAATACACACTCACTAGTGCTCAGCCACAGGAATGCCCTACTCAACAGATCTCTATCTCACTGCGTCTCACAGGAGAATCATCTAAAGTATCATATCATCTCAACTCTTTGCATAGAGGAGAACAGTACATCGTTTCATCTTCGTCTCAGAGAGAACGACACACCCAACTCATGGGCTTCCTCACCCCACACAAGGGCACACAGCGTTCCATCTTCGTGTCAGAGAGGAACCACACACCCATCTCATGGGCACACCCAACTCATGGGCTTCCTCACCCCACACAGGGGCACACAATGTTCCTTCTCCATCTCAGAGAGGAACAACACACCCATCTCATGGGCACAACCAACTCATTGGATCTCTCTCAGGCCGACTCACTCAGACTGTGTCTTGGAGGATGTCTCACACAGCTGTAATCATCAACAATATGATGGTAGCCTATGAGCACAAAAAAAAATTATTCTACCACGATTTCTTCAAAGCACCAACCATGTCAACATGTAGCACTTAAACACATAGGACCAAAGCTAGAACAAAGTGAAAAATGTGTCTCCATCCATCAAAACTGAAGCATATCCATCGATCATAATGTAGAAAGAGCGCCTCTACATGTGAAATAAAACAACGTGTTGTTCTTAGTGAAACATAAGATGTGCACAATGACCACTAGACAACACATAAGAACATGTAATCATTAGCATGAAGAATAGAAAATTATCCATATCACTACTCCATAACAAGCCTCAATGTTAATTCCATTGCTCCTCTTATGACTCTCGATGTCATTAAGAGATGGGCCCCCTTCTCATATGTCAATTTATCCATGATTTTGCATGAATAAGGCCGAATTGAAAATTTTAAGGAGCGGGGAATCATAGCTCAACAAGAATCACAACACTTTGCAATTAGATTACATTGCCCAAAATTTGGGTCAACTACAAGAGTGTATGGCTTGGCCGTCAACGTAAATCCATTTTAACATTGTATCCATTAAGCATCCACAAGATCACAAAGAAATTGAGACACGAATCTTTCAATGCTTAAAAATTCTCTAATTCTTTCCTAAATTTTAGGTTATTCATTTTTTTATAAATATTTTGAATGATAAGTGACATATCTCATTCATATTGCCCTATAATTTTTTTAAATAGTATAGTGAGTCGACTTATGCCACATATCCAATCAACATTAAGCATGGACATTACACACTTCCCTCCCCTGGGTTGTAGAATGCACCTCAATTCTCTTAATGTGATGGTTTTAGAAAATTAATATGTTTGTAAGATTGACAAATTGCCAATAACTCGTCAATTGCAGCATTTAACTTCCAAACTTTCTTGCATGCAAACATTCAAGCAATTAAAAACATGGGCAATGACTAGTGAATAATAACCACTAACTTCCAAGCTTTCTTGCGTTCATTATTTTAAAAGAATATTGTAATCAGTGAAATTGACAAATAGCCAATAATATTTATTTAGACAAACTTATTAAAAATTTACAATTATAAGTGACTTATTTCTTAATAATGATAAGAAACCAAATAAACTTGACATTATTCTTTCAACTTAATGATATTGAAAAGAGCACACAATAATCTTTAAAAAAAGTCAACAAAGCATAATAATCAACCATATCTCAATATAGAAACCAATCATGGTATACATTTAGTTTTAATATATAAATCAAAATTTACATCTGATGCATCTGAAGCCTATTTATTTACATAATTTTAGAAAAATAATGCAATGTCAATGATACGCTAATGATGACCTTTACCTGCTTTCTTGATTTCATAATCTTAGAAAAACAATGCAATGTGTAAAATTGACAAATTGTCATTATCTCTCGCTAATAGCAGCGTTTAACTTCCAAGTCTTCACACATTCAGGGAATATATCATTGTCTCACATGGCGTATTTTGGCATGATTTTAGAGCAATAATGCAATGAGTTAAATTGACAATTTTCAATGACTCACTAATAGTACCTTTAAAGTTCTAGACTTTCTTGCATGCAAGGACTTTATTTCATTGAAACGAAGATAAAGAGCATTTTTGAATGTGCTGAAATATAAATATATAGAGTGGTGTTGTCTAAATATTCTACTTTTTGAATTTTTTCACTGATATTTGAGGAAATAAGTGTTGGTGAAATTGTCATTTTTTGTTAATTAAATTGCATTTTTGAATGCATAAATGGATTCAACACCCTAGAAAAACTCTGAGACATTCGGATTTTACAGACTCAACCACTCAAATCTGCAGTGCCAACAATTTTTGACTGGATTTTGGACAAAAATTATCAGAAAATTGTTGATGTCTTTAGCATCGGACAAGTACTTCCACATAGGCTTGGTGTTTGGCATGTGGAAATTGTCTGTAATGCGTAATGCCTCTCAGAACATTCGTAAATTCATTTTATGAGTTAATTATTAAAGTGAATGACCTTTTAATTAATGTGAGATTAATTAAGTTAAATGCCTAAGTTTTTGGAATTATCATAGCCATTATATCTAATGTGAGGGTGAGATCTAATCTCAGACCTTAATCACTTTAGGAGATCTAAGGTTTTGGATTTAGGGTTAACTCAACATTATAAAAGGCAGCCTAAGTGAGAGGATGAGACACGTAGAAAGTACATTGGAGCAAAGGAGTCTTTGCTCATGTGCTTGTGTCACACAGAATGAGTGAGTGAGATCTCATTGATTGGGTGGAGAAGGACTTTCATCAAAGTGTGTAGAGGCAGGAGCCAAGGAAAGGATCAAGGGAGCAGCAAGGGAGGTAGCAGCAACCAAGATAGAAGAACAGATCATGAGGTGATAGGCTAGGCTATTTGTTGCATTGTATTTTCCTCAAATGGACCATTATCCCAGGACGAAAACCCAAGATTTTATAAATAAAATCAACTAAGATCTGGTTTTCCCTTTAGAGTTTTTCCAAGGGTGTTTACCCAAATATCTTGTGCAATGAATATGGTTTCAGTTTTATGTTTTCGCTGATTTAATTCATTAAATAACCTAGTTGTGCATTTACTTAAATAAGTGATTTTATTGGAACTAAGTGTTGGGTGCTAAGTTTACAAAAATTAACAAAAATATACCCGAAATTAACATATATATATATATATATATATATATATGTATATATATATATATACCATGTGGTTTATGCAGTTATCGGCCACCAGCGTGTGACTTTTAGAGTCATGTTGATGGAATTGGTTGAAGTTGTTAATTTACATTGCATAGTATTGAGTTCTATCACACCCATGGATGAATAAGTCAATAAAGAGGGTGATGGGGAGCTTGTATGTGGAGAATGTCCAAGGTGGTAACATACAGCAAAAAGGTAATCTTTTTCCATTAGATGGGCACTTGTGGAGAATGCACTTGAACCTTTACAAACATTTTGTATAAATTTTGCCAACCCAAAAACTAAGATGTTTACCCAACTAAAAGCCAAAAAAACCCGGAAGTCTACGCGCCTTGTAGAATGATTTACGTAAGAGAATACTTCATGCTTTTTCGGTCACAATGATCTTTACAGCTATCCAAGTGATCGTTTCCAGCGACAAACGCTTCATCTCATATAGGCTGACCTTCAAATACTATTTTATTGATTTGATGACGTTAGTGTTACCCACATATGCACATACCTACAGAGACATTTCTTCCATAAGTTGATCATAGAATGTGCCCCTCATGTGTGGATCATAGAATGTGCCCCTCAGTGCAATTCCTCTTGCCATTTTCAACTTCGAAAAGATTGCAAAAACATCACTTTTGGTTGCTATGCAATAACACACTGCATAGCCACCCACACTTTGTTTGACAAAATAGGGTATTTCCACACAGAACGAATACCTTAAGCAATTATTTACACAACTAGAAAGAAAAAATAGTATACCAGTGTTTTTACGTGGTTGAAACTCTCTAAGAGGAAAATAGTCCATGACCCCAGCGAACGTAGCCACTTGAGGCAATATATTAATGCAAAGGAAAATTTTGTACATAAGAGATTTTCACAACCGATCTTCAACAAATGACCCTCCATGCTCTTTAGATAGAGACCATGGACCAATCAGGTGTTAAACCAAGGATCAATATAGCCGTTAGTATCGAGAAGAATATGAGCCCTTGGATCACTTTATGTCTAGAACATATCATGACTGTCAAATTACATAAGTACAAATGTATACTAAGGCATACTAAAGAAACAAACTTTTACCTGAAGACACATTAAACCAAGTTGATCTTAACAAAGTCCTAAGTGTTTAAATATTCTAACTCCCTTAAATTAACATGCTCAGCCATTTTAATATCCATATTTAACTATGCATAGGATATAATCTTTCAAGTATTAAGATATAACCACATAAGCATAGATCCCAGCATCTAGTTGTTGTCCCTGGATGATATTAAGATATTGTACAACTGACTAAATCGAATTAAAATGGTTCATAGAAATCAAAAAATTGCATTTGTGTGTATAGTATTGAAGACAAAGCACAATAAGGGAACTAAATCAATACACTATAATTGTTTTTATGTATTATAATTTGTAGAGAAAAGGGAGAGTAGACATGTTTTTCACAAACCAAAAACTGTGTTGAGTGCTCTACTCAACAAATAATTGTACAAACGCAAATACATAAAGCTATGACTCAAGATAGACACACTATCTTAGCACACTAACAAATTGTTAAGAGAATATTTCAACCACACTAAAATAGGAGGTAACTAGTTGGAGAGAATCTCTCATATCCAACTAAATCTAACAACCTCCTGAAACATAGAAACAAACTTCTCACGTAGAGACAAATTCACAATGACCAATAATAATAACAATCACAACAGTTAATATGATCACACATAAGACAAGTAGGAGTTACTCATTCCAACAATCCCCCATTAATCCGTACTTGTCTTAATCTTTGTCAAGTCGGTGCTTCCATCAGGATCAAGTCCTTTGCAACAAATGCTCCACCATATCGCAGAACCTACTGATCAACAAAATCTTTATCTGGTCCAACCTAGAACTTACATCTCATACCTCATTCGTGTAGACATCACCAAACTATCAAAGTCCATATAAAGGAACAACCATCCACTAAAATACATGGGCACCTAACAACTACAACCGCTGGTCTAATAGGATGTCCTTAGGGTACATGGTTCATTCAACTTCTTGAAGAACTCCCCTTGAATGTACAAAAAACTTCTGGTTTCTAGGCTTAACACACCTCCCACAATCTACAACCAGCATAGTCCACTCATAGAGCATCCATCCAACACATTTCCAACTCCTCCAAATGTTTAAAACTCCATAATAGAGGTTCTACACTATACCGAACAAGTTATCAAAATCATCAGAGACACCTGGCAAAGGGGTATGCATGCCTATCCAAGTCTTACAACGATATGCCCTTTACATGTTACATACATCGATACAGGTACATACAATTAGTATACTCCATCTCATGGAGACACCAAGTACAAGATTTTATAGTATCTCTTAGGTACCACTACAATACTTCTCCCAAGTAAAAACTCTACGTAAGATACAAGATCAAAAAATTTCAAGGACCAATACATAGGATTTATACATAACATCATAGACTTGCTATAGATACAAGTTTGAGAACACAACTCACAAACTTTACTTCGTTTATCCATCATCATCCAATCTCCACTGCTGCAACAAGAACTATCACCGTCGTCTTTGAGCTAAACTCTAAAACCTCTCTGCTACATCCAAAACATGTTTGTCCTTCTTACTGCAATCTCCCATTCCAACTCAAAACTAAGTCTTCCCTTATCACTTAGCTTCTCCAGCAAGAACAATGCAACTTCATTATATCTTCAACTGCCACAATAACCAACCAATGGTTATTCACTGTAGCAAATCGCTTCCATCTAAGCCAATGTGTCCATGCTCCTCCATTCACTTGTAGAATTGTCATCTCGAACAATCATACTAGATGGAAACCAACCGTACCTTTGGGTCGAACATTGGTATCACACAAATTGACTGGAAATCTGTTGTGCTCTAGGGCCTGACATCAACCTAACTATAAAGATTGAACAATTGACTATCCTATGGACATATTTCCATCTAACGAGACATCTAAGTACCCAAACACGGTGCTCGCCAATTATCTAGGCAAATAGTCTGGATATGGGATGTATCCAAGTCAATCTTACATTCTTTATGCACCTGCCAATGAGAAATTATAGTGCAACATTCATCAAACAGTATTTCATCAAGGAACAATTATAAGAAACAAAAACCTAAATTTCCCTTCCAGCTATAACACACCTTACCAAGCAAACTCGGAAATGATTTTTACAATACATGGTATTGCCACAAGGGGCTACAAAACATCAACAATAGATGATGATACATATGACAAGAATATCTTCTTCCTCCTCTACCATCACGCACATACTTGATGTCTTTGTCTGGATCTTCCATGTCTTTGTTCATGTCTTTGTATTGGATCTCCATACTTTCCTATCATTTGTTAGAGTTGCAAATTCTAATAAAATAACTTTTCTATCATATTGAGGTCGCAAAGCTCAATATGTGTGCTCACTTCAATAAATCCAAGACATATAACAAAGATAAACTATGACCATTACAAAGATTTCGATGATATTTTTACCACCACCATTGTAGTTCTACACCAACATGTACAAGCAGCATTTGGTCCAATGATCTAACCATGCTCCCGCCATGCATCCATTCCAACACACGAGCACCCACATGTGAACACATCAACTACTCACATCTATCGCTTAACCCAATTGTACATTATCTCCCACAAACTTGGCCTCTAGCACAATTGTTCTTATGCAGGCTTCCTATCTTCCTATGTAGTGGAGTGAAAAACTGCATCGAATAGATTGTAGTCCTTCCTACTTGTGGGACTCCATTGTCCACAATCCATTCCCACTACGAAGAAGGCATAGGCCTCTATATGCCATGACTGAATTTTGTTTTCGTTGTTCTGGGACACGATCTCAATAAACCAACTAAACTGGTCGAACATAATTGTAGTCTAGAGGTACCCACCTCCTCCTCTGGGGTAATCAGAGATGGTACCCAAGTTGAATACTCCCTGGATTTTGAAATAGTCCGCTAGTTTTAGGGTTGTATTGGGAGGCATGAAGGAGAGCCATTAACTGCATATCGTTTCTTTTTGTTGATGATGGGAACCGAGTTGGCCAAGGTGACAGTTCACAAAGGCTTTATGAGTTCGTAATGATAAGAGCCATGTGGATTGGGACGAGCTGCATCGGCCGTCAAATTCCATCTGATGGATCTTGCCTGGCTGAGAGACCAGTCGATCTAAATAGTAGGACTTGGTGGAAGTGGGCCAGAGGTCGATTGCTTAGAGTCGTTGTAGCACAAAAGAGCGACTCCATATAACATAAAATTTGTGAAGCACGTGGATGAAACTATGTAGTAGACTTTGGGAACCTAGTTTGTAATTATGAGTATCGAACAAGATTAACCCACATGGAGATCCAAGAAGTCATAGACGTTTTGAATTGTGTGGGATCCTCCAACTTCCACCAGCTTCATGTTGTGGCCCTAAATCCTGAAGTTTAACGACGTTGACAGTCCCACATTCAAAATCTGGAGCCTGTAAGTTCTCCCTGGGTCGGCCTTGAATGTAGAAAGCTCCTTGCCCCAAATGGCATGAAATATGCACCATTCAACATCAGATCTCCATCCGATCTCCATTTTCACTGCTTCCATTCAGTCATATTCTGATTTACCCACTTCACTCGCCAAAACACACATGCTTCAACGTGAAGACACCGCCAAATGGTGCATTACATCAAAATGATGGACAACTCATAACCACATACACCACCGACAAATTGTGGCTCACACAATGCTAAGGACATTGTAGCAAACATTCAAGAAACAATATACTCTCACCTACACTAATTCTATTCCTACAACAGATGTGCTACCCATAGGCTTTCATTTCTTTGGGCACTCCCACTAGGGAATCAAGCCCAGTCCCACTCTCATACCATGTAGAGAAATGGAAGAGTAGACATGTTTTCCACAAACCAAAAGCTGTGTTGAGTGTTCTATTCAACAAATAATTGTATAGATATAAATAAATAAAGCTATGTCTCAAAATAGACACACTAACAAACTGTTAAGAGAATATCTCAACCACCCACTAAAATAGGAGCTGAGAATTTCTCATATCCAACTAGATTTAACAACCTCCTAATACATAGAAACGAACTTCTCACGTAGAGACAAACTCTACATCACAATGACCAATAATAATAACAATCACAACCTTCAATATGATCACACATCAAACTAGTTGTAGGAGTTACTCATTCCAACATAATTCAGTAACAATTATAGTACTTCACATACACTTTTTCAATCATACACTTTACATAAACTTTTTCAATCATACACTGTTTACTCTTCCAATGAAAGACCCTGGCCATCTTTCACGGAGCTGGTACTTAAATCAACAATTTCCTCCAGCAGATTAACAACAGATTGCCTTACGTCATCTGGAATGGGTACCTCATTTTTCTCAGCATCCAAACCATATGCACAGAGCAATCTAATAACATCATTCAATCTAAGCTGTTTCACGGACGGAGTATTGCAAATGTCCTCCAGATCACTAGGAGCGCAATCCTAACCATATTCAAATGGAGAATCAGAATCGTAGACTAAAAAAATTGATGTGACAAAGTACTGCAGTGTAATCAATGCCTAAACAATAAGAAAAATCCAAGCAAATGAAAATTTAATGATATAAAGTGCCAACAGAGACAATATTAAATTGGAGGCAGAAATTCTAAGAAAAATAGACTACAAAATTCAACTTACAATATCCTCCTCGCTACTGATGAAAGAGCGCAACCTTCTTACAGCAGCAATAACTCTGGATTCAAGACTTGGACAGCAAAAAAGTGCAGCTTTTCTTAGATCACTCGTAGACAACAACCTGCAAAAGAGCAATACGCTTAAATCTATACAACAGAAATAAATTAAACTCACAGCACTGTTCACCAGAAACAATGCAGCCAAACATATATGTCAGTAGCTGTTATACTAGAAACATCTTAGGCTTCCTACAAATAATTCCTTTATGAAAATCGTTTTTCCTTAGTTTCTCTCAAAATTATGATCAGAAATGTATAGGCCATAGCATTTCTGGAGATGTTTACAAGTTAAAAGTTGGAATGTAAGAGATCATAAGACAAATAACCATTAGCCAGCCTTTTAGATCATTAGTAATGCTTCTCAAGCCAAAGGGTCATCTAGGATAAAGTAAGCTGCAATAGCTTTGCCAGATAACTATATTTATTAGACACTATAACATGCCTTCGATGCAAAGCTCAGATTCTGAAAAACCAAAAAACCCAAAGGACACTAAATATTGTAGGTAATCTCTCTCTCTCATGTTTACGAGAATAAGTTTAAAAGGATAGTATACTGTAAAAGATGGATTGAAACAAAATAATAAATTATGGATTCGGGAGGTATTCTGTGATAGATAGGTTGAAATGTCTCAAACAAGTGGACAATTTTTAAGTATTTGTGCCTACATCACTTCTGATGTGTGCATTGTAGCATAATCTCATGGAAATACATGGAAAATACCATATAGTCAGAAGCCAAAACATTAAATACCATTAATAGCCCACACATCTGCTTCATGTTTAAGCAAGGAATTGCTTTAAAACGAAGGCTTGGGGGCCAGCACCATAAACATGTCCTCATTTCTGAGATTCACAAGCTAACCTGTGAAATTAATAAATTTGCGGTCAGAGATTCCTTGTCTACACTACCCACTTGACCTTAGAATAATCAACTTTAATACTATTATACTGATGTATTGGTGGACATGACTTTCAGGCTCGCATTGTACGTACCTTACACATATGACCATTGCCAATATAGGCAATGCATGAATATAACAATTTCTGACACAAATGCAATCGCATTTTCTGGTGTGTACTATCCAGAAGTAGGAATTTGAGAAGCCATAAAACAATTTCAGCTTATTTGTCAACTAGAATAAAAAGTCATTCCCTGATATGTGTACCATCCAGAAATAAGAAATGGTGAGGCCATAATGAACCTGTAGAAAGTAAATTGCTAGTTGCAAAAAGTTGCAGTGCCAGATGTACATGTTCCATTTGTAAGAGAGAGAATGAGGAGCAGGTGTGTGAAGATTCATCTAGTATTTTTGTTCATACCACAATTATGGTGTAGTAACAAAATTATTGTGTAATTCTCACAGGCACAAACTCGGTGCTAAGATATTGTTTTGGTTTTTATGTTACCCTAGCAATGTGCAACACCTTACACTTTGTATTTGCAAATGTAAGTCCACACATTAAAGTACCAAACCAGGGTCTTTGGTGGAGCACTTACATTCCAATAAATTGGCATACGTGCCCCATGGGGAAGTAAGCTTGCAACGCAACAGTTAAATAAATGGTGGGGACGTAAGCTTGCAACACAACAGTAAAATAAGCTTGCAATGCAACAGTAAAATAAATGGTAGGTACGTAAGCTTGCAACACAACAGCAAAATAAAAGGCAGTTGAATGATATCAATGCGACCATAGGGTTTATGGGGTTTCAAAATGTAGAACTAAGAAGTAAAGTAAATACCTAAAAGAAAACCAAGCCACAAATGCGAGAAATAAATGGAATAAAAAAATCAGAACAAGGCACCAGAAAATCTGCAAGATCAATGAAGAGAGAAGGATGCAAAATTACAGAATGCATGCACCTGGGGTAAGGAAGTATGAGTATCCTTATATGTAAAGAACAAGTGAAGATGCCACCTGATGCCAGAACACGTACTAAATCAAGCCGCAGTAGTGATGATTTTCCTAGGGTTGCATCTGAGAATGATGGTAGATACCCGAGTAGAAAACAACAATATGAAAGCACAACAGAGGTTGTGGATATGGTTGAATGTGTGGTGTTGTACTGCTGACAGAGGTTGTGGATATGGCTGAATGGATGGTGTTGTACTGCTGACATGCACAACTTCCCAGGCAATGGATCACTATTGACATGGACATGCCACCTATATTTCCAAGATTCATGGGAGAGGTACGAGAACACCATTTTTGAAAACGACATTCATCAGGGTGCAAGATGCGTCACATAAATATAAATATGTAATATGTAAAATTTTAACAAACAAAATTTAGAAACTGTAAAACCGTAAAACTTAAAACAAAAATAGCATGCCCACACCACTTCTGATGTTTTTATGTCAGTTGTATTCCGAGTTTTGAGCTTTATTTAGTTTGCATGTACTAAGATAGAGGATGCAGTTCCCTAGGTAGAATGGAGCGCTCTTGCATGAGGATTTTTTAGCTAAAGTAAAGGGTGCAGATCTCTAGGAGGGTGCTCCTTAACTTGGCACAGTTATCCATGCAAGCTGAGCGCAATAGTAGTTAGAATTAAGACTGCCAGTAGTGGCACTGTTGTGCATGCATCTATATTCATTGCATCCCTCTTCTTTCCTAGTCTATAAAGGAGAAGCAGGGCACGCCTCTTTGGATATAGAGAGTTTTAAGTTTTTAGCTGTAGTTTTTCATCTTCTGTCTTCAGATTTAATAAAATTAAAGAAGCTGTTTTAAGTCCATAATGTTGAAATATTGTAACTGCAAAGAGTATTATATTTATTATTGAGTCAATATTGATTAGATCAATCCCCTTTTGTGGATTGATCATGTCGGGTTTTGTAAATGACCAAATCCCCTTTTGCGGATTGGTCAAACCCTAATTATATCATGCAAATTAAGAAGTCGGCCTGTGGCCTAAATAAAGTGGTTTTAACCACTAAGTGAAGAAGTCGGCCCTGCCCAATGAAGAGACACCTCCCTAGCACCTGCCAGCCAATATAAATAAGAGAGGCTAGCGCCTCATTCATTCACTCACTCATTCCACTCAACAAGTGTGCAAGTTTGGAGATAGTTGCAGTTGGGAGAAGGAAGAGAGAGGCGCATTGCTCAGTGTTGGATATTCTCTAGTGTTTTGGTTTATTGTCTTGGCATTGTATTGGCTATCTATATTAAGGAAGTTTTAGCTGGGTTTTCTCCCCCATGAGGGTTTCCCAGGATAAATGTTGTGTATCTTGTGATTGTGTTTCTCTCAGTGATCCTACCTATGCTATTGTTATCTAGTAAATTGAAAAGAAACTTAATAGCTGCTCTAAAATTAACATGGTATCAAAGCTAAGCTGAACAGAGCACCTTTCACTAGATAAGCAAAAACGTCACTGTTGTCGTACAAGAAAATTAGGGTTTTTTATTGAAGAGGAATTTCAACCTAAAACTCATCAAGGAAGTGTGCCCTAGTCTAGCGAGCTCACTGGTAGCTTGAGCACACTTTTCCAATGGATAGAACTCCCATAAAGTGAAACCCTAGTTTTCATTGGTACCAGAAAACCAGGAAACCAGAACCAGTACCAAAAGTACCAGTCTAGAATTGCGCAAGCTCAGTTTCAAGGGGTAAAAGTTGGATTTTCAAAAAACTAACTACACCAGGCTACTCGCCTCAGCCAAGCGTACCTCCTGGTAAGTTCAAATCTAAATTCTAAGCACTTTCATTTTTTGGTCATTTTCCCAACTTCAGGTCAAGATGTCTGCAAGCACCAAGCTTGTTGACAAGTTAAGGTGTGTATAACTTTCGTGCCTGGAAGTATAGATTGCACTCATTCTTGAAGAGAATGACCTAGTAAGATTCATCAAAGAAAATGTACCAGAACCCGCAGATGCTACAACTAAAGCAAAGTACCAGAAGGACATGGTTAGGGCCAAAAGAATCATTGCAGACTCTATCAAAGATCACTTGATCCCTTAAGTGGCATCTAAAGATACCCCAAAAGAAATGTTTGATGCCCTAACCAGATTGTATGAAGGAAGAAACATTAACCGGAAGATGAACTTGAGAACTCAACTCAAGAATACAAAGATGCAGAAAGGATAAACAGTTCATGAATATTTCTCTAGAATCTCTCAATTCAAGGAACAGCTAGAAGCAATTGGAGATACCCTAGATGAAGATGAACTCATAATGACAGCTCTTAATGGTCTCACAAGACCTTGGGATGCACTCATCCAAACCATTTGTGCCAGAAAGGAAAAACTACAATTTGACAGTCTTTGGGAAGAATGTGTTCAAGAAGAAGCAAGAGTAGCTAACCGAGAAGCAGTACTATTAAGGGATGGTGATCAACCTTTAGCTACTCATACTAAAGGAGGAAAGAGAAGTCCTCACTTCAAGAAAGAGACCCACCCACATAAGGAGTCCCACTCCCCAAATAAATTCATCCATAAAGAATCTCACCCTCCAAGGAGATTCCAGAAGTTTCAGAAAGGTGAAAGAAGAGAAAAGGATTTCTCATCCTACCAATGTTACCATTGTGACAAGATGGGACATATTGCTAAGAATTGTCTAGCTAGAAGAGAAGAATACAAAAAGAGGAACAAAAGGCACCATGCCCATACTATTGAAGATGAAGAGCCACCCACGAAGATGATTAAAGAAAAGATTGAGGACTATGTCTTAATCGCAGCCCTCGCAGGATCAGTGTCACCTGGTGAGGATACATGGCTCATAGATAGTGGTGCTTCCAACAACATGACAGGCCAGAGAGACATTCTCTCTAGCCTTACAGAAAAGAACTTTCCCTAGAAAGTTACACTTGGAGATGATTATCAGCACCCCATCAAAGGAGTAGGAGAGTCCAATTATAAACTTGATTCAGGGACCCCAATGAAGATGAAGGATGTATTATATGTACCGGGTTTGACGAAGAACTTGCTTTATATCTCAGCCTTAGATAAGAAAGGCTTCAGGGTTGCATTTATAGATGGTGAAGTCCTCATGTGGCCTAAAGGAAAAACCATAGAAGATGCAATTGTTATTGGAACAGAAGAAGGTGGCATGTATAAATTAAAAGGTCACTCAGATGCAGCCTTGATTCAGTCCACTGAGAGTCCATGTGAACTTTGGCATAGAAGACTAGCTCACATCAACTACAAGGCCTTACCATATGTGAGCAAGGCAATTACAGGTCTACCAGATTTCAAGGTTGATCATGAAGGTGTGTGCAAGCGATGTGCACAAGGAAAGAACATCAAGAATCCTTTAACGAAGAGCGATAGTAAAGCAGAAGGAGTGTTGGAGCTCATCCACTCAGAGATGTATATGGCCCAATGCCATCCACCTCTCTTAGTGGGTATGTATACTACGTATCATTTATTGATGACTATTCTCGCAAGACTTGGGTTTACTTCTTGAAATCAAAAGATGAAGTGTTTGGGAAATTCAAGGAATTCAAAGCCTTGATAGAGAATCTTGCTGAAAGAAAAATCAAGATACTCAAGTCAGATAATGGAGGAGAATACACCTCAAAAGAGTTTGTAAGCTTTTGCAGAGATGTAGGGATTAAGAGGGCCTACAATCCTCAACAAAATGGTGTAGCAGAAAGAAAGAATACAACTATAATGGAAGCAGTGAAGACTATGATAAATGATCAAGATCTTCCAATGCACTTATGGGCAGAAGCAGCAAGAACAACAATGTATGTACAAAACAGATTATCCCATAGTGCACTTGGGTTCAAAACCCCCAAAGAAATGTTCTTCGAAAAGAAGCTAGAAGTAAGCCATCTCAAAATATTTGGTTGTCCAGTGTTTGTACACATTCCGAAAGAAAAGAGAACCAAGTTGGACCCTTCAAGAAAGAAGGGAATATTTGTTGGATACTGTGAGGTCTCTAAGGCCTTTAGAATTTGCATCCCAGGTTACCATCATATTGAGATCAGCAGAGATGTAACCTTTGATCAAGATGAAACACTCAAGAAATCAAGGAGATGCCAGCTTGAAGAAGTATATGAAGAAGAACCTGTAGCTCCCAGAGTTGCAGAACCAGTAAGGGAAGCCACAGTTTCCCCCGATGATGAGATTCATGAAGATCATGATATGATAGAATCTCAAGAACCTCCCCAGATGACGATCTCTCACAAGAGAAAGCCATCTTGGGCAAGGGAACTTATTCAAGATGGAGAGAAGTATGGTGCCCCCGAAGGAACCATGAGACAAGTTAAGAAACCTAAGCCATTCTCCAGTTATATGGCTTTGATGTGTGATCTCATAGAGAAGGAGCCTACTTGCTTTGAAGAAGCCATTCAGAAGAAATAATGAGCAGATGCCATGACAGAAGAATATCAATCCATTATAAAGAATGATGTATAAGAAATAGTTCCCAGACCGAAGAGAAAAGATGTGGTATCCTCCAAAGGGCTATACAAGATAAAACATGTTGTTGATGGAAGTATTGAGAAATATTAAGCAAGGTTTGTAGCTCGTGGCTTTTCTCAGAAGGAAGGCATTGACTATGAAGAGATGTTTGCTCCTGTAGCCAGATACACTTCTATCAGAACCATCATAGCCCTTGCAGCTAAGATGAAATGGGAGTTACACCAGATGGATGTGAAAATAGCCTTCTTGAATGGTGTCATTGAAGAAGAAGTGTATATAGAACAACCTCAAGGATTTGAAGTTGAAAACAGAAAGACACATGTCTGCAGGTTGAAGAAGGCTTTGTACGGATTGAAGCAAGCTCCTAGAGTTTGGTATGGAAGAATTGACAGTTTCCTGACGAGCTTGGGCTTTACCAAGAGTAAAGTTGATTCTAACATTTACTTCAAGGTTATGAATGATGAGCCTGTTATATTGTTGTTGTATACGGATGACTTATTCTTAACTGGAAAAGAAAAGCTCATCACTGATTGTAAGAAGAAGCTCGCTGCAGAAGTTTGAGATGAAAGACCTAGGCCTAATGCACTATTTCTTAGGTCTTGAGGTTTGGCAGAGCCCAGAGAAGATCTTCCTTAACCAAGGGAAGTATGCAGTTGAAATATTGAAGAGGTTTGATATGTTGGACTGTAAATCCATGAATACACCCATTAAAACAAAGTTGAAGCTCCTGGTTGATACTTCGTCAGAATTGATTGATGCTACGCTATACAGACAGGTCATTGGATCATTGATGTATCTGACGAACACCAGGTCAGATATATGTTTTGTTGTGAACACCTTGAGTCGGTATCTGGTAGAGCCCAGACGTGTTCACCTTGTTGCTGCAAAACATGTGATGAGATACCTTAAGGGTACATTGGACTTTGGTCTCTGCTACAATGGAGATCAAGATTTCAGACCGATTGGTTATATCGATTCAGATTGGGCTGGAAGTGTTTCTGATAGAAAGAGCACTTCAGGATGATGTTTCAGTCTGGGATCAACCATGATTTCATGGCAAAGTAGGAAGCAATCCAGTATTGCTCTTAGTACAGCAGAAGCGAAATACATTGTTGCATGTTCTGCCAGTTGTGAAGCCATATGGCTACGGAAGTTGTTGATAGGTCTATTTGATCTGGAGAAGGAAGTGTTGATATTATGGTAGCTGCGGGAGGTATTTACCTCCACGTGTAAACCTGACGAGGATAGAATACTCCGAGAAGCAAGAAGAAACCCTAATGAATTAGCTAATAACCCTAGAAGACTTGTCGACTCAAGAAGATAATTTATATTAGGTTATTAGCCTCCAAGAGAAGAAGTCGGCTAGAAATAATAATATATATTGAACAGACAAATACCCAGAATGAGAAGTCGGCCCAGGCAGTTAGCCAGAATTAGTATAAATATAGGAGGCCAGTTCTCATTCTGGCAGGCAGTCTCAGAATTGCAGAGCAGCACTTGTGCGCACTGCAGTTGCCCAGTTTCTGCGCAGGTTTGGAGGAGAGTTGTCGTTGCAGTTGTTGCAGCTAGCAGTTATGCTTGGACTATCTCTTGGCTAGGGTTTGGAACATCTGATCAGCTCTTGTTGGTGCGCTATCCTTGGGGAAAGGTGCGCTACCCTTTGATTGGCTATCTAGCCTAAGGTTTGCTTCCGGAGTGATTCTCTGTCAAGGTTAAGGTGCTCGGAGGGTGGCTTCGGCCTATGGTTGGGTGACAAGGGTATTGTCAATGGTAAAACGAGCACATCCATTATATTCTAACAGGCTATGGGCCCACACCTCCTTCATTCAGTCTAAACATTGGAAGGAAACATAGCCACTAGGATATTGAGCTCACTGAGGAACTGCTGCTAGGGTTACTAGCAAAAGCAGCTTCCAAGACACTGCCGCTAGGGTTACTAGCAGGTGCAGTTGCAAAAACCCTAATCCTCTTGTTGAGGCACCTTAAATGAAGGGATTGACCTAATCTCCGGATAGATCAGTGCGCCCTAGCCTAGCGCATCTCCTGGTACTCTCAGAAAGCCAAGACGTGAAGTTTGAGTTTTTGGTC
>SNQJ01S0041706.1:150182-184370 GCA_010110895.2 Picea sitchensis
GTGGGGTAGCACCACCATGCATGTTCCACCACTTGAGAGAACTCAGATTCCCTCTATCTCTAATTGCATCGTTGGTCCCAAAGGAACCATTGCTAAGGATGTAATGGCTCAATTGTCTCTTTATGTTGTCACACTCCTCGTTCGGGACCAATTTTTCTAATGCTTTCATATAACCTGCTTGAACCTCTGGATCTTGGTGTGGTCTTCTTTTGGTCCCACCACCAGGTGTTGGTGATGAAAGCCATGATGCATGACAGTATATAGGTGTTAGCACATATGCTAAGGCATGTAGTGGAATATTTAGCATTTCCCACCATTTTTCCACCATTACACGAATTTGATTATAGAGGTTGACATCTCTAGGCTCAACAATGTCTTTAATCTACCCTAGCATGCTATCCATTTGCTCAGACACCTCCCCAATGATTGGCCGATCTGAATCTACAAACTTGATCATGTGATAAATTGGCTTTGTGATTTGCAAAACATACCAAACCTGTGACCAAAACTGACTGTCAAGAACTGTATCCTTCACTACATCAACACCTTCTCTATCACTGGTCAATTCATCCCATGCATCACTCATCACCGTAGCACCCAAAGATTGTTTCACCTTCAATAGGCACCTAAATGTGAGGTAATAGGTAGCAAATCTAGTGTTTGCAATCTTAAGTAATTGCAACCTAGAGTGAGTGTTGTAGAAGTAATTGACTCTTGTATGCCCGGTGACAAATTTGATGAGTTGATTCCCTCTCTTGTACAACTTATTAATCCATCTACATTCTCTATGCTTGACAATATCATGCATCAAAAAGTCCAAGGTGTGCACCAAACACCCAGACCAAAAGATGTGTGGATGAACTCGCTCAATGATTTTACATGCTCCCTTACAGTTTGCTTCATTATCAGTGATTACTTGAATCACATTAGAAGGACCAACATCATTAATTTTTTCAAGAGGAGATCTGAAATGTTTTGAGAAGATGCAATGATGGAAGAGGAGTCGTGTGCTGCAAGAAAAATTGCACCAGTAGCAGAAACACCAAGAACATTGATCAAATGTTGGTTTCTAACATTTGTCCAACCATCTGATACAATGGATACCCCGTTGTCCCCCCATTCATCTGTAAACCGTGTTAGAGCTCTTTGAATTTTTATTTTTTCCCTGTCGAGTAACACAGTTCTAGCTTTCTCATAATTGGGGCTCTTGTATCCTTTGGGGGCTTCATTGATTCCCTTGACAAGATCATGCCAATAGGAGGAGTGAAGCACATTGAATGGGATACCACAAGCATAGAGAAACCGGACCACTTTTGCATCCACCTCATCCCTACCTCCAATATCAAGGAAATATGCTATTGTTCTTCTAGATCCAAAGGTTCCAGAATCATGAGGAGAGGGAGATGTGTTGCCACCAAATCGAGATGAGGCATCGGATTGAAGATTTTGTTTTTTACCACACTTCTTTTGTGCAACTTCCTCTATCTTTATGTATTTTTGTCTCTCTTCCATGGATATATTAGGGCAAACATTGATCCCAATGGACCCCTTATTGTAATCACTCTCCATTACACCACAAAGATGCCTCCTCACAAGGGTATATGAACCAGTATAAGCTTTCCTTTATGGAAATTATGAGGACATAAAAATTTAGTGGTTCCACTACCTCTTCCATCCTCAAGTTTTGTTACACATCCCCACAAGGGTCTCAATGCATCTTTGTCATTTTTTTGCCCTCTTCATTGTCCTCTTCCTCCTCTTCAAGTTCAAACCCTTCATTAGCTTCATATTGTGGGTCATGATCATCAAGAGAATCACCACTATCCTCTTCTTCCCTTTGATGCCTCCTCCCCGTCAACACCATGAGAACCAAAAAATGAATGAAAAACCAAAAGAAGACCATTTTCCTCAAGTTTTAGATGAACAACCTACAATAAAATGAGGGAGAAGAAGGAATGGGAAAGAATAGGAGATGAGGACAAAAACATAAACAAAGTTAACCCAAGGAAATGAGAGAGTTCGGGTTTGGGCTTACCTATTTAGCTCTCGAAACTTGAATGTTGAAACTTGAGATAGATGGTTGCCTTTGCTCTCTCCTCTAAACTCCTCTTTGCTCACTCTTCCAAGCTCTCCTTTGCTCTCTCCTCCAAGCTCTCACAAATTTTCACTCTCCTTCAATCTCTCCTTTGCTCTCTTCTCCTCTCCAAGCTCAAGCAAACATAGATGAAAGAATGAGGAGAATGGAGGAGGAAGAGCTCCTCTATTCTCCTCATTCCTTTCTCCTAAAACCTAAGCCTAAGTAGGTCCCACTCCCACTCAAGAATTATAAAAAAAAAATGTATTTTTTTGGAGTCTGTGGGTCCTATGCGGGAGCATCCGATGACCCATCGGTAGCGCACGGGGAGCAAGGTCGGGAGGGGGTTTGGAGCACACTCAAAAAAAATTGGAGCGTGGCGCTCTCAAAATTTCAGGGAGCGTACTAAATCGTTCTGGAGCGCTCCAGAGTTGCTCCATGGACACTCCAACTCAAAGCGCTCTCCCACGGTTGCTCCATCGACGCTCCAAGTCAAAGCGTGCTCCTGGGCTTAAGAGCGGGGGAGGGGGGGCACTCCCTGCAACACTGATCTATAGGCTATATTTTAGTTTTTGAGTACAAAATCTGCTCACCATAATCTGATTTTTGACATGGTATCAAAGCGTGTTCACTGAAACTTTCCGGGAATCCGTGTATGGATAGTAGGGCTGCTACATGTGAGAATGAGCTGTCAGGAGGTTTCAAGGGTCATATGCATGTGATATGTGCTTGAGAAAAGCATGGTGGATCTATGTGTTGAATTTTTAATGATTGCTCAAGCACATGTAACTTCTTTTCAATTTAGCATGAACTTGAACCATAAACAATGCAGCAACACAATAGTTGCATTAACCAAGATCACAAGAAGAATAACCATGCACAAGACACAAGAAGTTATCCTGGGAAAACCCTTCTCAACCAAGGGAAAAACCTAGCAACCCTTTACTATATTGCCAAGAGAAGAACCTTCACACCATAAACCCTAGCGCACACAAGAGGGTGCTCTATGACCAAGAAAGCTAGCGCATAAGTAGAAGAGCGCACTAAATTTCAGATCTCCACAATGTGTTATGAGAGAAATGAGATATGATCCACAATGGGGATGTATCTCTCTTATAGATACATGACCTAACTCATCAAATAGATGTGTCTATTGGCACAATAGGGCCGACTTGTACAACTCATTAATCTTTTACACAATATTAATTATCTTTACACAGTAGAGCCAACTTGTACCCTTTACAATACAAATTAGGGTTTCACAATAGTCTTACTCTTTGACAATATAGCAATATAGCAAGGGGTCTCACACACATCCTCTAGTGCTCTTCCACTAGGGACAAGACCACATGTGCTCAACCACAAGGGGCATCACTCTCAACAGATTAACTCAACTAAATCCATAGGAGTACGAACTGGAGAGCCATCTCAAGTCAACTCTACTAAGTCTATAGGAGTACGATAGGAGACCATCTCAAGTCATCTCAACTTAGTCCATAGGAGCACGACAAGAGACCAACACACGTCATCTCAACTCAGTCCAGAGGAGTATGACTCACCTATCACATAGGCGTTCTCAGAGATCATTTCAACTCAGTCCAGAGGAGTACGATCTGGAGAATGTCTCATGAAGCTGCAATCATCAACACTATGATAGGTTGTTGATATGTTTTGTCTATCATGGTATTCCAATGCAGCAGTATGACTACATTCAGTCTCAGATACAAAGACAAATTAGAAGGTCCCTCTAACTTTGTTCCGTGGAAGTGTTAGGTACAGATGATAGAGGAGTATGATCTACGAAACTTCGTTGAGAAACTAGTTGTAGAGCCTATCGATCCTATGTTGTTGGTGGAACATAAGAAGGAGATGGCCAAGACAAAAAGAGTCATCCTTGCCTCTGTGAAGGACCATTTGATCTCTCACATTGCTGGGAACACCATGGGAAAGGACATGTTTGATGCTCTAGTCACTCTATATCAAAGTGAAAACATCAAACAAAAGATGATGTTGCAGAATAAACATAGAGCCACACGGATGAGCAAGACAGATACCGTAGTTGCCTATTTGATGAAGATTACTGAACTCCGTGACCAGCTGGTAGCAATTGGAGAGGAGGTCAAGGGTGAAGAGTTAGCAACCATAGCATTAGATGGGTTCTCTTCCTCTTGGCAGCCTTTTGTCCATGGGGTTTGTGCCCGGGAAAAGCTTCTCACCTTTGAGAAGCTATGGGAGGACTTCATCCAGAAGGAGACAAGACTAGAGAGTGTTACAGGTATGGAGGAGTAGAATCTTTCCCTTATTAGCAAGATGAAGAGGGGCAGCAAGAAAGGAGGACTTGGAAAAGATCAGAAAGGGAAGAAAGAGGATTCAGATTCCTCTAACCAAGGAAAAAAGGACTTAGAGTCACATCAAATGTTTCAAGTGTCAAACGTTTGGGCACTCTGCTTCTTAGTGTCATGGGGAGGGGAAGGGAAAACAACAGCAGTAAAGTAGTTTGCAGGGAATGCCAAAGCATCAACTGGAGTGGATGAGCTTTCATCCAATCTTAAGACACTTCTCCATGGTCTCATGTCTGTCATCTAACACAATGTCTATTGTTGGCTAGTATGTAGACAATGGGACCTCCAAACATATGACCTCTAACAAGTGAGCCTTCAACAAACTTCAAGAGCAAGAAGCAGGCATGCAACTAGAGCTTGGCTATGATGTCACGTAATGGTAGGAGTGGGATCCATCTCATTCCAGATGCCATCAAGTGATCCTTGAGTTTACTAGTGTTTTGTATGTACCTAGCTTAACTAAAAATCTCCTTTCAATATCAACGATGACAGATCTAGGATATATGGCTGAGTTTGATGATCAACAAGTCCTCATCCAAAAAAGATGCCCAAATCTTGGTCAAATGTTAGTCATTAGTATTCGAGAGGGTGGTCTATACAAGTTGCAAGGGGATCTTGTGAGAACCCTAGTACAAGACAGTGACAACTTGCGAAAGTTTTGGCACAGGAAGCTAGGTCACTTGCACTATGGAGCATTGTCAATCTTGAAAAACATGGTATAGGAATCGTCAAACTTCAATGTTGAGAAGAAAAGAGTGTGTAAGGGCTATGCACTCAACAAGCATGTGAAAGCAGTTTTTCCCAGCAATAAGCATACGTCAAGAGAGATTATTGACCTTATCCACTCAGAGGTATGAAGACCCATGTCTTCAACTTCCTTATCAAGTAACATTTATTATGTGTTTTTTATCAATAATTTCCCTAGGAAGTCTTCGATTTACTTCATCAAGACCAAGGATGAGGTCTTCAAGAAGTTTCAATAGTTTAAGGCTCCTGAAGAAAAATTGATTAGAAAGAAGGTTAAGGTATTAAGGTCTGACAATGGAGGGGACTATACCTTCAAGGAGTTTGACACCTTTTGCAAGGAAGCAAGAATCAACAAGGCATTGACAGTGCCCTACAACCCTTAGCAAAATGGGGCTGCAACGTGGAAGAAGAAGTCCACCATAGAGACAACCAAATTTATGATCCAAATATAGATCTGCCCATATGTCTCTGGGAAGAAGCATGTCTTACAGTTGTCTATATTCTAAACAGGTGTCCTCTTGGAGTTTTGAAGGACAAGACACCATAGGAGGCATTCACAAGTGAGAAGCATCAAGTAGCACATCTTCATGTTTTCTATTGTCTTGTTTACATTCATATTTCTAATATAATATAAAAATATAAAATTTTAAAAATAAAAATAATAATGATAAAATCTCAACAATAACAATTCATCCCATGCAAATTCATCAGTAAAATACTAAATACTACTAAATTAGTAAATTGAAAATTCAAATTTGTAAATGATATAAACTATTAAACATGATTCAAATTTCAAATTCAATAATGAAATACATTGATTCATAAATCATAAATGAAAGTTGAACAAAAATAGTAAAATATTGATACATTGATTTAAATTCATCATTCATCATTCTAGAATCTAATTAGTAATAAGCAAAATAGTAGATACTAAAGTCTGAAATAGTAAATTGGATACTCAAACTCAAAAATAGTAAATAGTAATTTTTGCTTTTTAAATATAATTTTTTGTTTTTTAAGCCTTATTAGGCAAAAATTCAAGGGGGGGCGTCCAGGAGTCCCCTTTTCATGGGGGACGTCCAGAAGTCCCCCTTTTCAAGGGGGGACGCCCAGGAGTCCCCCTTTCGGGGAGACTCATCCCCCACCTTGAGGAGTCACGTCTCCCCAAAAAGGGGACATAGGGAAACGTTCCCGCAGAAGTCCCCCCATCCTGGGTGCGTGGGAAACATGGGGGGCACGACCCCCACCTTGGGAGACGTGTCTCCGTGGAACATGGGTTGTCCCAGAAAGGAGTTTACTATGAGGAGACTTTTTCTCTTGTTGCCAAGTACACCTCCATCAGATTCATTATGTCTTTAGCATCGATGTTTGGTTGGCATTTATATTAAATGGATGTGAAGACAACATTTCTTAATGGTTTGATTGAGGAGGATGTGTATATAAATCAGCCAAAAGGCTTTGAGGTGCATGGGCATGAGTACTAGTTTCCGAAATGAGAGCACTTGGAAACATGACCCTCCCAAAATGGGTGCATCGAGCAGAACACAATAAATAAAAAAATACAAATATATATATATATAGACACACACGCATAGTTTTTTTTAAATAACACATTATCTTGAAAAAATTAAGAATGACACAAATAAATGACATTTTAGAAGGAAACCTATGTCTATATTAACTCCCATAGATGATTACATGATGCAAAATCCAAAATTAGCCCTCATAGATGAGGTTATAGTATATACATCCAACACCAGCCTTTATATATGATGCGATATGCACTGAAATAAAACATGAGCTAAAGACACATACAATTGTGTATCCATCTCATCTTCATCATCATCAACAAATATAAAACAAGATGCCTATTCATCAAGTCCAGAGCATGGATTGGAAGAAGAGGAAGCTCCACTTCCACTTGAATCACCACCAATATCAAGAGGAGCAAGAGAGGTTGTTACTAAAGTGCTTTCTTATATGAAAAGATAGGTTGTTAGGGTTTCTAGAGATTTCTATTTTTCCAAATTAATCTAAAAATCAATTAAGTAGGTTCATAAACTTATTGGATGTCTTCATTAACCATTGATTAAGTTATTTTAGGCTGCCTATGGGTCCCACACCCATCATGGGTGCTTGAGTGGGCCTGTAAACTTCCAAAAATGCACCTAAAATGCCACTATAAATAGTTGAAATGCGTTGGAAACACTGTCAATCGTACTGTACAACATTTCCAGATTGTGAAATGTCGTACAGTACAACAAGAGATGTTTCCAAATTGTGACACATCATATAGTACAGCAGGTGGCGCTTCCAAAGCGTTTCATACCCATTTCAGCATTTCCCAACGTTTTAGGAACTAAAACGTTGCATGGGTAGGCCTTTCCTGCAATAGAGTTGAAATATGACATGATATGATACAATAAAATAATTGTTGGATTACTGAGAGGGGGGGTGAATCGGTAATAACGTAATTATAATCCTTTTTCTTCAAATGTTATATCAATGTAGAATTATTATCCAATAATGAGCAGTAATAAATAAACAATCACACACATGAACAGTACACCAGTGTTTTACGTGGAAACCCAAATCGGGAGAAAACTAATGTTGTTTTACCTTGGAAACCTAAATCGAGAAAACCATAATGTTTTTTCTTATATGTCTTGAAGAATTATATCATTGGAAGCAACAACCTCCTTTTTTTTCCAAAAGAATCGAGGCTCCAACTCTAGTTTCTCGCTACAAACCGAGGGTAACTCCTCAAATCTCTGGATACAACCAGAAGAGGCTACAACTCTAATGTTCTCCTATTATTAGTCCTAAGGTGGCTACAAATCCACTGCCCTTGCTCCGGCCCCTCACAATTTCAAGTAGAAGTAGAATGATGGAACCACACTATCACTTGGAGATATACCACTGTAAACCTCGCACTAACAACTGGAAATTCATGCATCAACCATGCATCAACTCAGAATCAACTCAGATTATAAAATGCATCAACCATGCACCAAACCTCGTAATCAACTCCTCAGACCATAAACAAGTGCATCCAAAACATGTACCAAGTATATACCAATTCCATGTGTCAACCAATTACCAACAATGACCTATCAATATAAAATACCAACATCATCAACTATATGCCCCAATATGTGCTAACTCCATCAACTATCATTTCTCAAATCCATGTAATTTCAACATACCTCAACTAAAAGCTCCTTATCACTTTATCAAAATACTTGTAGCTCAAATAGACCTTGTGTATCTAATCACATTCCTGCGAAACCTTCCTTAACTTTTAACAAATAAGAGCATTTTCATCAAACTTTTCTTTTAGTCTCACATGCCTAGTTTCTTGGATTAGAACAACCCTTCTAACTTGAAGTAATCATAACGCTGAACCTGTAATGTAAGGGAAGATTCGAACCATACTACCAATGTTCTTCTTTCTGCCAGGTTTTATGCATTCCTCCAAGTGGCACTACTTGAACCTCTCAAAAAAGGAGTTATAGAAAAAATACATACCTTGCTGAATTCTCTCGCTTATTCTGAGAGTCTCGTAGAGAGTGCCCACATGTAACATTTGCTTAACTAAACTGTTACACAAAGATACCACAGCCTTTAACCAAACAAATTTGTCTCACCTAATTTGGATATGTTATGAAGACGTTATAACGCTTTACCTGAAACACTGATTTTGACTAGTTTCAGATCACGCCTATTTTCACGAGTGTAACTCCAAAATGGCTAACCCAATTCAAGCTGTTGATTTTTTGAACCACAGATACTTTGATATATTTTCTGCTCTAGAGTTAACCTTCAAAAAGAAATTTATCCTTCCTTGCATTTCTCGCCTCTCTTTCTTCACTTTCCTCGTAATTTCGGCTAAGATATCATTTGTAAACTTCACCTATAGATATTCAATATGCTCATGCGGGATTCAAATGAGAGAGCCTTGCCTCTCTTATTTATACTCCAAGTAGCTTCCTTTAAAAACATATTTAGGTCACTTGGCCCCACTCCCTTATTTTAGGGTTGGTCATCCACTTCTATTTTAAATTATTATTATTGAAATAATTTATTTTAACTTGAATTATAATACACCCATCAATACCTTTATTATTTACCTTTAAAATCTCTAAACCACTTTGATTACTTTTGACCTTTTGGGGCTTCTAGATGACATCTTGAGGGTCCTCCATCCTCAGAAGGCCATAACTCAAACCTGGAGGAGTTATAGGACATTGTACATACCACCGCATGACATGTACTATCCATATAGAATAATAGTATATCCGGTAAATATATCATAACGATACCATTATCCATCAAACAAACTTTGGGTCCATTACCCAAACCTATGGTCTCCAACTTCTCATAACTTCTAACCGTGGAGGAATTATGTGATGCCCATTATACCACCTAATGAAATGACAAGAATCATCCATATAGGATATTCCTCCTTTGGACAAATTCATTTTCCTTCATCTCATTATTCCATAATTAAGGCTGTTCTCTTACTCCACAAAGCCGCCTTCCCGGTGAGGGCTTTCACCATAAGGGGACCACTTTGAGTTCATCCATTTCTACTTCTGACAACCAATGACAAAACAATAATGAGTTTAAAAGAACACATAATATCCATTACTCAAAACTTTGTGCTACTTTCTTCAAGGGTTGACATCAATGACAACTTCGAACCTTAATCAACAATTCCCTTGTATATTGAGGCAACACTGGAGCAACATCAAAATCATATTTACCATGTCTCCGAAAGTCCATGCCTCTCGTCTTCTCTCAGATTCCGATAAATCCGATCCACCTCGAACCATGCCTCTGTCTCAGACTGATATAAGTCTCTCCCCTTTATCATCAATGGCAAGGTATTCTTCCATCCTGGGTTGCTCCCCCTGAAGATTATCCTCTTATGGTGCTTCCTCGCGGTACATCTAAGACATATAAGATAAGCATTCGGGGTACATTTTGAGTAGAAAATAACTCCAAGTCTTAGCGAAGATATTCAGGCTTCCGTGGAAGTGGTTTTGTAAAGATGTCCACTTGTTCTTTTGTGCCACATAATCAACTCTGATGTTCTTTCTACAAGAACTGTTCCCCAGAGATACTTGATTGGAATGTGCTTAGTCTTGGAGGCATCACCGGGTTTTTTGAGATACTCATTTATTAATTTGTATTATCACAATATATTGAAAATGGGCTCATCATACCAACCTGTATATCCATTAAAGTTTGTTTCATCCAAAGAACTCGAAGCAACATGTCATTTAATATCGCTTCTAACAGATAGAGATACCGATGATTGCTTCTGCTTAGCCATGATACCAAACACCACCTAATTAGAACGCTGCTCCAATGGTGCTCGTTGGTCATCAATACAACCTCTAATCAGACTGTAGGGCTTATAAGTGATAGATTCTTTTCCTTTTTGATACCAATCCAAACCTCTTCTGCCTTTGAGATATCTAAAGATCCTCTTCATCGCTAATACATGTGATTCATTTGTGCCGTTGAATCAGGCCAATTGGCCCATTAACTTCAGACATAGACTGTCTGAGGTCACATATAGTAGCCGCCACCATTGACCTGAGTATTGCTCTCCATCCAGGACTTTGAATCATCATCTTTGCTCAACTTGCAACCGGTTTGCATGGGAGTGATAAACTCTGTTTGCAATCTTCCATTCCTAACCTCTTTAGCATTCATATACTTGGTTTGTGAAATAAAATTCCTTGGTTGCTTGGATTTGATTCAGAAAGAATGTAAAAAGATAGTTTCCGGACGATGGAAAGATGGATGGATGGAAAGATGGATGGATGGAAATGGAATGGACGGATGGAATGGATGGAATGGATGGAAATGGACGGAGTGGACGATGGATGGAAGGAATGGACGGACGGAAGGAGAATGGATGGATGGACGGAAGGAATGGACGGGATGGATGGAATGGAGGAAGGAAGGACGGAATGGAATGGAATGGAATGGAATGGATGGAGGATGGATGAAGGACGGACGGATGGACGGATGGAGGATGGAAGGATTGGATGGATGATGGAAGGAAGGATGGATGGATGGACGGATGGAGGAAGGACGGATGGACGGACGGAAGGAAGGACGGATGGATGGATGGAGGAGGACGGAAAAGGATGGAAGATGGATGGATGGATGGAATGGAGGATGGAAGGATGGATGGAGGATGGAAGGAGGAATGGATGGATGGAAATGGATGGATGGATGGAGGAATGGACGGAATGGATGGATGGATGGATGGATGGATGGAATGGAATGGATGGAATGGAGTGGAGTGGAATGGAATGGAATGGAATGGAAGGAGCGGAATGGATGGATGGATGGATGGAATGGATGGACTGGACGATGAACCAAAGCCCTCTATCAATTTTACCATCAAAATCTGATTTGTAGCTCAAACAAGTGCATTCTTCCTCTTGCAAACCTTATTTAACTTTAAAAAGAAGAGACTTGCATTTTCATCAAACTTTTCTTTAGTCTCACATGCCTAGTTTGGATTAGTCAACAACCCTAACTTGAAGTACTCATAACTTTGAATCTATAATGTATAAAGATCTCAAACTCAGATACACAATGTTCTTCAAGGTGTTTAATGCATCTGGGTGGTACTCATCAAACCTCTCTAAAAGGAGTTATATAAAATGCATATTCTTAAGACCAAGCTTATTCTAGAGAGAGTTCTTGTAGAGAGTGCCCCGCAAAAAAAAAATTCTGAAATGATTTGAAACTACACAAAACATTACCATGCCTTTTAACCTAACTCAACAAATTTTAGTCTCAATCAATTTGGACTAAGAGAAGATCTAATGCTTACCCGAAATAACTGATTTTGACTAGTTTCAGACCTGGCCACAAACCCTATTTCTTCCTTTCCTGTTGAGTGTAACTCCAAAAATATAATGACCTACAAGCTGATTTTTGAACCACGATACTTGGATATGTTTTCTCACTTAGAAAGCACCTTCAAAAGAAATTCTATCCCTTCCTTGCATTTTGTCGTTCTTTTCTTCACTTTCCTCTAATTTCCTACTAAGATATCATTTGTAAATCTACGACACCAAGTAGATATTCAATATGCCCAAGTGGGATTCAAAATGAGAGCCTTGCCTTTATTTATACTCTCCAAGTAGCCTTTAAAAACATTATTTTAGATCCCTTGGTCCTCTACTTTTATTTTAAGGTTGGGTCCACTTCTTAATTTCTCCATTAAAATTTATTATTGAAATAATTTATTTTGAATTCATGAATTATAATACACTCATCACTACTTTTATTATTTACCTTTAAAATCTCTTAAACCACTTTGATTACTTGACCTTTTGGGCTTTGCATTTATTATCCGAGGGTCCTCCAACTTTGTAAAAACATAACTCTCAAACCATGAAGAATAATGTGATGTTCCACATACCAAAAAAAAAATGGCATGACATGTAACATCCATATAGAATAGTATTATTCAAATATATCATAACTATATACCATTATCCATCAAACAAACTTGGGTCCATTACCCAAACCTCAGGTCTCCAACTTCTCATGGCCATAACTCTCTAAACTGGGTGAGGAATTATGTGATCGCTCATTATTTAATCGAAATGAAATGACAAGAACTATCCATCTAGGATATTCTCCTAGACAAATCTATTTTCCTTCATCTCATTATTCCATAATTAAGCATGGGTTCTCTACTCCCCAAAGCGCCTTCCCATGAGGGCCACCATAAGGGGACCACTTTGGAGTTCATCCATATTTACTTCTTATCAACCATGACAAAACAATAATGAGTCATATTTACAGCAAACACTATTGGGTCCATTACCCAAAACTTTGTGCTACGGGTCTTTCTTCAAGGGTTGACATCAATGACAACCAACCTTAATCAACAATAATGATGTGATGCGGACGAATATGGCCAACATACAAACATAATATGACTAAAATATGATCAATAAAGGATTGAACGTATTTTTCATATATATGAGTATCCATATTTGGTTGTATGTTCATATCTAAAGACCAAAAACAAGCATGTGTTGGTAACCATAATCAAAATCCATCTATTAAACCATATTACACTTGTACTCTAAGTCGCATGGTTCAGGTTCAACAATGAGTAGGTTCGATTAGAATTCGAATTTTTCGATGAGGTTCGAATGAGGTTTGCCACTTTAAAATCCCCTTGAGGCTTTGCCGCTTAGATACAGTCTACAAAGTCAGACTACAATGGTGATTGGTTCATGGATACAAATCTTGTGGGCCATGGCATAGGCTACAGGCTACAACTTGAGCTATGGGTTGTGGAAAATTCCCTATAGGCTGGCCATAGCAAAGCAACAGAGTCAAAATACAACAAAAGAAGTCTTTGTGGGTCGTGGGCCATTGACCTAGCAAGTATACAGTCCATCTGGCAATGGTAATGGGAGGTCAAATTCGCACTTAGCAAAGAGTTGAGACTACAGTTGGCATCGAGTGGTTGCACGATTGAGGGTTACAATTCGTAGGATTGAGGGTTAGTAGCAATGGAGAGAAGGTCGACGACATGAGCAGTGGAGGTGGGTCTGCTGAGTGAGGAGTGAACAAAAGAGTGTGGAGAGGATTCTAAGTCAACGGCTCTAGGGTTAGAAAAATATTTTTTATAATTTATAAAAACTGAAAAAAAACAAAAAAAAACCTAAATTTGCCTTCAAGTTCGAATTTGAATTAAGGTTCACCTGCCAAGTTCGAATTTGACTTAAGGTTCACCTTCCAAGTTCAAATTCAACTTGAGGTTCGACAAACCTAGGAAATTTCTTTAGGTTCGTCGAATTTCGAACCTCAAGGTTGAAATTTGGCGAACCTTGTGAGATAGCTTGTGCTATGGTAAATCAGTTTGAAACTAAAGTATTGTGTCATACCTCTTCCAAAGGGAAACCAACATCAATAATTAAAGGATAAACCAACTATAACATTAATAAAAAGATCACCACACAATGGTAGCTATCAAGCCAAGCATTGGGCGGAAAAGATAACTCCACATTGATTTATTTCATTAGCAGATAAGTGCATATATACATGAGTAGATGACTCTTGGTATTCCCCAACGGGTGATCGTTCCTATCACCTATGACACTTTGTATTTACATTACTGTTACATGTAACGCAACCCTAAAGGGATTACGTGTCCAACATTCCCCCCCTTAAACCGAAGGGGTGTGTGTGAGTCCAAGCATCATTCTGAACTTCTCAAATTTTTCTCTTCCAAGCACTTTGGTAAAGATGTCTGCAAGTTGCTCATTTGTGGAACAATGCCTTAATTGAATAGTCTTAGCCTCTACATGATATCGAATCAGATGATACTTTGTGTTGATGTGCTTGGTTCAATCATGGAATCTGAGATTCTTGGCCAACTTGATTGCGGAAGTATTGTCAACTAGAAGAGGAGTAGAATTCACTTGTTTCTCCTGCAAATCTTCAAGTATTTTTGTGAGCCACACAATCTCCTTTGTTGCTTCTGCAGTTGCCACATATTCTACCTCTGTTGTGGAATCTGCTGGAATCGATTGTTTGCGTGATCTCCAGGAGACAACTGCTAATCCAAGACTCATGAGATAGCCTGAAGTTGATACTCCATTTTCCTTATCTCCATCAAAGTCTGAATCAAAATATCCGATCAAGTTGAAGTCGTCTACCTTAAAGTACTTGAGTCCAAAATCTTGAGTTCCTTTCAAGTATTTTAGAACTCTCTTTGCAGTAGACCAATGTCCTTCACAAGGCTTCTGCATGAACCTGGAAAGAATGCCAACAACAAATGACATGTCTGGTCTGGTGGTAGTAAGATAGATAAGACTTCCCACAAGCTATCTATACTTGGTTGCATCCTCAAATTCATTCCCTTCTTTTGATGTGAGCTTCAAGTTTTGTTCCATTGGAGTAGAAACAGGATTGCACTCAGCCATGCCAAACTTGTTCAACAGTTCTCCAACGTACTTCTTCTGGGAGATGAATATTTACTTTGGATTTTGAATCACTTCAATACCCAAATAGTAGTGAAGATGTCCCAAATTTGTCATCTCAAAGCCTTTCTTCAACTCTTTCTTTATGGATGCAATGTAGTTCTCATTGTTCCCTGTTATGAATAGATCATCCACATATACTACAAGATATACAACAGTTTTTGCAACTTTCTTGACAAACAAAATTTCATCGTCAAGATTGAAATGCTTGAAATTCAATTTCAGAAGATGTTTGGTTAGCTTTTCATACCATGCTCGTGGTGCTTGTTCCAAGCCATACAAGGATTTGATGAGCTTGCATACCTTATGTTCTTGTCCCTTCACAACAAAGCCTTCTAGTTGAGACATGAACACATTCTCTTTCGAGTCTCCATTCAAGAAAGCAATCTTCACGTCTATTTGATGAATTTTCCATCCATTTTGTCCTGCCATGGAAAATAGAGTGCGGATGGTAGCCCATTTTGTTGTGGAGGCAAAAGTCTCCTCATAATCAACACCTTTTTTCTTTGAAAATCGTTTTGCCACGAGCCTTGCTTTGTGCTTGTCAAGTGAGCCATCTGATTTGTACTTGTTCTTGAATACTCGCATCCAATCGGTTTGGTTCCATATGGAGGGTCCACCACCTTCGATGTCCCATTCTTGATGAGAGCATCATATTCCTTCTGCATGGCTTCTTTCCATTTATCATGAGAAGTGGCTTCTTTAAAGGAAGTCGATTCATGGTTAGTAGATAAATTTAACACGCAATCATATGCAACATCCATATCATCACCTAAGTTTGAATTATCTACATTACCTCCATCTTGTTTTGAGGAAAATATGGTTCCTATCTTTCCGATCTCATCGGGATGAACACTTTCAAGCGTTTTTCTGAGCCATTTTGGTGGACCTTTCTGAGATGGTCCAAGTTGCTTGGCTGGTTGAGATGGTGTTGAGTTCTCATCAAGTCTCAGCTTTTCAATCCTCTTGATCACATCATCCAACTGAACTTCAGGTTTTGATGAAGTGGCAAGAACTTCTTCATGTGGGGGAGATGGCGCTACACAAGGAGATTCCAAAGATTGACCCCAGATAGGGATCCCCCCTTCAAGATGTGGAATCTCATCATCGAATTCATGATATGTCTTTACACGAGTGAATCTGTCTAGGCAATCAAGCTGCCTCTCAACAGTTTCATCTTTCTTGGTGGATTCAAGAAAGATCACATCTCTAGAAAGGATGAACTTCTTGTTTGTCTCAATGTAAAGACAATACCCCTTGGTGGTATTTGAGTACCCCAAGAAGATGCACTTCCGACTCCTTCCATCAAGCTTGCGTCTTTGCTCCTTAGGAATCAAGGCATAGCAGGTGGAACCAAAGACCCTGAGATGCCTCACCGAAGGAATGTGGCCATACGACATTTCATATGGAGTCTTGTTTTAGACAGCATGAGATGGACACTTGTTTTAAGCATAAACTGCACATAGAACTGCATCAGCCCAAAACATCGATTTAACATTCTTGAAAAACATCATGGAACGAACCATATTTAGAAGTGTCATGTTCATTTTTTCAGCCACACCATTCTTTTGGGGATTGTATGGAACTGCGGTTTGATGTTTGATCCCATGTTGGCGAAGGTAGATTTCAAATTCATTAGATGTATATTCTCTTCCATTATCAGTGCGAAGAGAGCCAATACGAGATTGAGCTTCATTTTGAATCTATACATAAAAAAATTTAAACGTTTCAAAAGCTTGTGATTTATTTTTCAGCAAGTATACCCAACACATCCTGGTGTAATCATCAATTGAAGGACATTATATATTTATTTCCATATGCAAAAGGAACAGGCATAGGGCGAGATTGAGCTTCATTTTGAATCTATACATAAAAAAATTTAAACGTTTCAAAAGCTTGTGATTTATTTTTCAGCAAGTATACCCAACACATCCTGGTGTAATCATCAATTGAAGGACATTATATATTTATTTCCATATGCAAAAGGAACAGGCATAGGGCCGCACAAATCGGAATGAATCAGTTCAAGATTTCTACATGCTCTCGAAGTAGAACCATGAAAAGGATGTTTGTTATGCTTTCCAAGGATACAAGCATCACATTGTTTCAGTTTTCAAGGAATGGTAAGAAGACCAGAAACACCATTCTTTCTCAATAAACAAAGATTGTCATAATTAATATGACCAAATCTAACATGCCACAAAAGACTAGATGACATTATACCTTCACCATGATCAGAGAGGTATGCAGCATTATGTGTATGAGCTGATGTCCCATTCAACTTCAACAGTCTTCCATCTTCCATTCCGGTCATAACAAGCATGTTATCAGAATCCTTTCGTACTTCAACTTTGCCACCGATCATGTGAACAGAGTGGCCTTGCTATCTAATGAGCACAAGGGACAGCAAGCTCCTTTTCAGCTTAGGAAGATAGAGTACATTGTGCAGAAGAAAATACGGGTGTCCAGGCAACTTAAGCCTGATGGTGCCCATTCCCGAGGGTTTAAGGCTGGACTTATCTGCAAAATACATTATGCCATCTACATTGTCATTGAAGTCTTCAAAAAATCTCTTCGAAATGTCATGTGAGAGGTTGTGCCTGTGTCAAGAAGCCATGTATCTTTCCAAGGACCATATGCAGTGTTAAATAAATCTTTTGTTACTCCTATATTGCAATGAGCAACAATGTAATGGGTAGATTCAGGTGGATTAGCTTTTCTTGTTTCTGTAGGTTTACCTTTGTCCTCTTTCTTATTTTGTCTGTCTTCTTTGATCTTGTCCCATGGAAATCTGCAGTCATTTGCTTTATGTGACCCATTCTTTTTGCACTGGGTACAATGGAGATTGGATCTATCACCTTGGTTGTGTCTTCCCCCTGCCTCTGAAACTCCTTTTTCCACGTCCACATCCTCTTCTGTTGCTTTCTCCTCTGGAAGAATCAGGTGGTTTACTCTTGTCTTTCTGAGCAAGGTAAACGGTTTCGCCAATTGAAGGAGTTGGCTTCTTTCCAAAGGTTTTCTCACGATCTACATTTTTATTTACCAATTTTTGAAATGTCATGGATTTCATCTGATCACTTGCTTGCAGCGATTCAAGGTAGTGAGAATATGTAGGGTAGAGGGCCTTAATGAAGGCCATGAGAGGGAGGTTAATATTCGCTCCAGTGTCTTCAATGTCATGCATTATGGCTGTGATTTCTGAAGCAAGAGCCATAGGGTCATCATTCTTCAACTCTAGATTCAACATTAGTTGTATGAGTTCAAGCTCAGAATGTCTGTCATACAATTCATTTAATCTTTTCAAGGCGCCATAGGAATCACTAATGGAAGCAATGATGGCTCACATCTTCACTTACTGTCGCTGAGATTATTGCATATGCCTTCTAGTCTTTGTCTTCCCATATTTCACGTTCTTTGTCTGTGGTCGGAATGACTGGTTTCTTGCCAGGTTTGCTACTCTAAGACTTTAATTCTTAGTCTTCTTCTTCTGATTCTGCTTCTTCTTCAGTTTTGTTGCTCTGAGGGACTGCTTTTGCTTTGCAAATCCCTTTCCATAGGTTGTTGAAGATCAGTGTGCTCTTGATCTTCCTGTACCATTCTCTATAGTTCTCCTTGCCAGTCAGCACCACATCGACAATGAAGATGAGAGAATGCACTATCTTCTGTTGTCTTCACACACACGTTAGCAAGCGAAAAATACAGTGAGGTTGCACCATGAAGTTATCTTGCTACTGCACCAAGAATGCAAAGAATGCAATGTAATTGTATTAATAATACCAGACTGGTCTAAGCATAGTACAGTCGAACTCAAATCGCTCTAATCATCAGCACTAATGTAATAGCTATCAAATCTAATGGATGTAATAGCTATCAAATGAATGGACATCATGTTGCCATACATATCAAATCTATGAAGTCGCCCATATTTATCCAATAGTTATCAAATGAATGAATACAGATACCAGATGTCCAAATAACAAATACCCAAGCAGTACTCTCCACATATGATACCACAAGCAGCCAGAGTAAATACTCAGCCAAGTCGTGGGTGAACTTCCAGTGAATGGACTTCAGGTTCAGGCGACAGATTGACTGTCCCAAGCGATCGGTGTACGTCCCAAGCGATTTTTGCAGGTGGTTTTGCATGAAAGAACAACCCACTTAGAGGTATTCTCGATATTTTACTGTTCAGGTAGGTCGTGAATGTAATTTTGTATACTAGGTCGTCGTAATTCAATTTTTTTAGGCTTCGAGACTAGCAAATTTAGGTCTCGCTAGTGGCTTCAGTTCTTTGATTACTATTCACATGATATCAGATTGTTGTTGGGACGGGGCTTGTGGATTTTGCAGATGCTCAAATGTGAAAGAGTCGTCGGGAAAAAAGGTTTGGAGGTGGAGAGGACAGAGCAATACATGCAAAGGTCAAAATGAAAGGACGTGAGGTTGTTTCGAGGGCGAATTTCACGTAGAAGAGTTTGCACACAAACTAGGTTTAGGGTTTCGGGTGTCGACCAAAAACTTCTACCAATGTGAGGGCGTGAGAGAGGCGCTCAATGTGTTGGAGAGAGGCGCACTTAGACAAAGAATAACCAGAGAGAAAGTGTGCGGGACAGGCGGACTGGAATGACCAGAGATCAGAGATTCAATCAGGACTGAGGAGAGGCATTTTCTGCACCGTAGGGGAAAGGAAACGCTGGGAGAAATTATGGAGTTAGTGCTGGCTCTAATACCACTATCAGGCCAAGCATTGGGCAGAAAAAATAACTCCACATTGATATATTTCATTAGCTAGATAGGTGCATATATACATGAGTAGATGACCCTTGGTCTTCCCCGACAGGTGACTGTTCCTATCACCTATGACGTTTTGTATTTACACTACCGTTAGATGTAATGCAACCCCTAAAGGGATTACGTGTCCAACGGTAGTGATTTACTCTCAAGGTACACATGTAAAAGCCACACTTATATTACTTACTATTTCTATGTGCTTCATAAATTGAAGATAGATGCTTGTGGTAAATGCATCATCATGATTCATAAGCCTCAAATTCAATCTTTGGCCTTAGAATTGGTGATTGTAGTAAATGGATAATCGTAAGCCTTAAATTCAATCCTTGGCCTTAGAATTGGTGGCCAGCTTTTTCTTTGGGAAAAAAAAATGGGTGACCATCAACATGGATAGCCTTCTCCTCCATAATAATGTAAAGATACTTAACGGCATCATATGAATAATCGATGTAATTGGGCCATGTAGGAGATTGGTAATTTGGTATAAATAGCATCATGTGAGTATCGAATGTAACTAAGTCATATGAATGACCTAAATAAACTATGCTATACTAGGTTGCATGGAAAACTAATAAAAATGCCATCGTCCAAGTATCTACTATAATTGAGTCATACGAGTTACTAAACTACTCACCATAAGTGATGATAGACATGTGATGTAAACTACTCGCTACGAGTGATGATAGACATGTGCAATTAGTGAAACCATTGATTAATGCACAAGGACCATGTGAGTTTAGACCATAATAGGAATGGTAATGAATATCAAATAGTGTTGAGCACATGAATTTTAGTTACATGATGAATGACCATGTGAGTTTTAGCCACATCGAAACTCTATTGTTGATCATGCTTTATACCCTCACAAGATATCCCAAAATGTATAACCAACCTCCCTTGGAATCTAAGTAGCTATGTTGCATGCTAACATGTTTTCCTTATATAGGGAACACTTTTCATGTGCATTCAAAATCCCATCATTATATCAAAATATAATGAACAACGAAGGTGGTTGTTGGGTAGTGATCGACTCTAATGCTTATTATTGAAAGATTTTCAACAACTCCCATTAACTGCCTATTCTGTGTACCGATTTAGCGAGATAATTAAGTTTAATAGCTATCTAAAAAACAAATTCAAAGGAAATAACTAAAATATTTCTTTGAGAAAGTATACATCAAAATAAATGTTGAAAAAACAAATCTAGTAATTTAACAAATTCAGAGACATGATTGCGAGAACCTGAACAACAATCCAAGTCAGAAAAAATATAAAAGAAAAAAAAAATCATCAGGGGGTTGAATCAATGGTAAATCAGGGGTGGTGATATTCCCCATTAAGATTCAGTTCCCGGCACATGCTTTCCCTATCATGGGCCACCTCACCTGTGCAAACAGCCTTCTTAATGCAGTTCCCAGGGACTGTTTTCCATATCATGAGCCATCTCACCTGTGCAAACAGCCTTCTTAATGCAGTTCCCAGGGACTGTTTTTCATATCATGAACCATCCCACCTGTGCAAACAAGCTTCTTAATGCAGTTAGGGCCAGTTGCAAACCCTAAGCAACTTGGGCAGGATACATATTCCCCGCATAAGAGGATCTTTCTAGAGTGTTGTAAGCCGTCTACATTTCATTTCATGGTAATACTTCCACATTGGGGAAGGGCAATGCTTGAAACAGTTGTAAAAAGAAGCATCCTGTCCAAAAGACGATAATAATAATAATAAATAAAAGAAATAATAGTTGAGCAGTTCTTCAGAATTTGTATGGGATGATTAAAAACCATTGGTATCGCTAACCATACGATCGTAATGAATGAATAAGGAATGGAATTTGTATGGGATGATTAAAAACCATTGGTATCACTAAGGTTTCATACGATAGTAATGAATGAATAATGAATGGAAATTAGAATTCCCTATCAAGTACCTCGATGAATAGAGTATCACAAACAGAAATGCCTACAAACAAGCCAAACAGCTTAAAACAAACCAGTAAGTGAAAAGGCATACTTACTCTGAAATTTCAGCATTGTCCTTGGCAAAACTGATAGCTGCAAGCCTGATAAACCTATAGAGTTCCCCTGTTGTGTGACCTTGAAGATTTACCGGTCCATCTTCAAAATCCACTGCCTTGCTTAGATATCCTCTTTCATTCAAATGCTCCACAAACTGGACCCACTCTGGCCATAGATGCTCCAAAGAACCCGAATCCCCTTCGGTCTTCTTCTTTATTATCGGCATCTTCTGCTCATTTTTAACACCTTCCTTCTTTTTTTTCACGTTTTTCTTCTTCTGCTCAGATTTTACACTTTCCTTCGGGATGGACAATTCCTCGGTAATACTATCAATTTTCCCTCTTAAGCTTCTTTTGAGCTCGAGAAATACCTGGGCTATCTGATCCTTAGCGGTCTCCGGGAGTGCATTTTTGTTATTGAGTTTCGTTAATGTATTGTCCAAATCATCTACATTATCCTTCAATACATTGATCAGTCTCCACTGAGATTCGAGCATACTCTTCAATTTTTTGACCTGTTCTTCTGGCGGAAGATCGCTCAGGCCTTCAAACTCCAACTTCAGTCTTTTACTCTCCGACTTTTTCTCAAGGCCAATAGCTTCTTTGAAGAATAAAGCAACGGTCTTGCTCTGCGAGCTTTCAGGCTCTGCCTGAGATGAAATTCCCACATCGGAACCGTCTTTGAAATCCTTTCCTTCGTTTATTTCCTTTCCATCGAGCTTAGAAAAATCTTCATGAGACTCGGAGGGCAGTTGAGGATCGGCGGAAAAGTACCTGAATCCCGTGAGTAAATGCAAAGGAACAATTACCCTGGGAAGAACGCCATTGCCGCTGAAACCCAAATCATTTTCTGGCGAAAACCCTGGAGATATCTGCAGATTACGTGAAATAAAGGAGCCAATTTTCCCATGCCTTATGCATGTATTCAGGCGCCGAAGAAGAAACAGGCTTTGCTGAGCTCTGCGTGCAGGCGAGCTGCTTTGAGCGAACATTTTGAATAAAATTCGATGGAAACCCCTAATATAATCGGGGGGGGTTCAGTATTATGGAGCGACGGAACCTTAGGGATTACAGTGCGGCCTCTAACAGTCCCATGCAGTCCCATGCTTGGCGTTTGATAGATGCCTGCAAGTCCGTGGAAGGCATATATTGAGGTGAGGTTTAAGGAGGAACGAAGATCATGGTTTAAAGTAGCCAAGTAGTAGTGAGGGTTTATAGCGGAGTCGCATTAGGCTTAAAAGTGGTGCTAAGCTTAAAAAAAAAAATTGTGAAGCTAGAAAAAGGAATTTTGTACTAAAATTGTGGAGTTTGTAATCATATGTAAGGGGTGAATTTGTATGAGTAAAAGTTTTTGGTACACAATTTTTTTAACCATCTCCCTACTCTAATTACCTCACGTCAAAGATGTCATGCCTAATTACCTCACGTCAAAGATGCCATAGCAAGGCATGACACAAATACTAGCATACCCCCAAGCACGGGAAAGGAAACATCGAAGTGAATTTGTGTGGTTAATTTGTTTAAAGACCATGAGATTTTGTTTTTGGGAGGATTTAAAGTGATGTAACTAGTGATTTAGATCCCCATTCTTAGTTGCATTTAATGAAGCCTATAGAACCTTTGTGTGAAATTGGGTGAATCAACATATTTGGGTATGCAACTACAAAAGAAACACATTGATCATGGAAAAAAATTGATTTCATTCTATAATCCTTCATGCCACCAGTAAAGTGAATTGATTTCCTTCTATAAAGTTTTGGGCTAGCGATTTAGATCCCCATTCTCAGTGGCATTTAATGAAGCCTATACAACCTTTGTGTGAAATTGGGTTGCAACTACAAAAGAAACAAACTAATCATGAAAATTAATTGATTTCCTTCTGTAAACCTTCATGCCACCACTAAAGTGAATTTATTTCCTTCTATAACCCTTCATGCCACCACTAAAGCGTTTGAATTTAGCTTACATATATAATTCGTCTAGTGATTGTGGTCATGGAGGACAGAAGACAACACCAATTAGACTTATTTCAAGCTTCATTTGTGACAATCCAGTTTGATCAACCTCTACTTTCTCATTTTCTACCTCTAACACTCTTGTCTTTGCCTTTGCTACATGTGGTTCTGTCATAATGACACTATCTGACACTTTATATGTTTCCTTGAGCCATCTAGATGGTTCGCTCCAAAGACTGAAATTTCGTAAATTTTTCTTTAGTGAGAAAAGAAGGGAAATAGGTTAGAAGAAAAGAGAATAAAAGCTAAGGTATAAACATTCCACAATATGAATTGAATGTTCTTTACATATGTTAGAGCTTCTAGCACCCAAAGAAATAACTTGATTTAAAATGGGTAATGTGTAAAAGTGAGCGGTTATATTTCACAATAAACTAAATGTAACATTTATTTTTACCAACTTCATTTATGAAATGGATCAGCAAATGGTTATATTTCAAAATGGATATAAGATAAAACTCAAGCCATTAAATGCAATGGCTCATATAAGATATATCGATGATGTTTTGGACTTCCTTTTTAAAAGATTAAGTGTTAACAATCTCAAGGTAAAAGGTTTTAGGATTCTCATATTTATCATAGAGTAAAGAAAAGCACAAATTATTGGTAAAAGATTTTAAATGTGATTCATAATGACATGTAACTATTTGTAATGTGTGTTAGCTTTCCTTTGGTGAACGGTCAACTCTCGCACCTTCAAATCCCACACAACGCTAGAAAATAATTGAAATTATGAAATTGTTCAAGGGATTGAAGTATTGAAGTATTGAAGTATTTTGGTAAGTGAGTGTGATGGTTGTCAACAACATGTAAACCATTTTAAAAAAAACATCCACACTTGTCAATCCAGATACAATTTCTCTACGTTTTTCAAAGTGATCTCCAATCTTGCAATTTACGTGGATAGAATCATCCACAATAAAGATTCACATCTCCTTACAATCATCACCTAACTTTCTCCACGCTTTCCAAAGTCCAATCCATATCCTACCTAGCAATTTCCATTGATAGCATCGTCTCTTTAAAGCTTCAGATGTATAATTTCCACCGGAGGTTCTTCATGTTTTTTAAACTCATACTGATTAATCTCCAACTTAGTAACTTACCTAAAAGATTCACATCTCATTACAATCTTCAACACGACTACCTAAAATTCTCACATCTCCTTGCAATTTTCTTGGATAACATCGCCCATTTAAAGCTTCACATCTCATTAAATTATTCTCCTAGTTTCTCCACGCTTTCCAAACTCACATTATTATATTATATCAGGAGGAAGATATTGATATAATGTGCACTTTCTTTGGGATAATAAAGTGTGTTTTATGGACGTGTCCATCTGCTAAAAACAAGTGAGTTTGAGTTCAAGCTACATTGTTCACTTTCAACAACATAGGTTCTTTGTTATAAATGATGTTGCAATTAGAATTGGTTTCCTTTGTGACACACCATGGGAGCCATCGTGCTATATATATGTCGAGACCACCACGCTATATGTAAGTCACGAAGTAAGAGAACTTTGGATTGATCTCTACTAGAATGCATAGAAGTTAAACATTGTTTTCTGAATTAGAAAATGTGTTTGTAGATGGTTGTTAATAGGGAAAGCATCCATAGAAATCTTAAAAAACAAACTAAGGTACTATATGATATCCTGAAAGAGCTAGCAAGTGTTAATTTGAAAGAAGATAAAGTCAATAGTTTTGTAGAAAACAACAACTGCAAGATTCATAAGGTGCAAAACCAGATATCAAATATGTGAATGGCCATTAAAATTTAAAAATGAACTGCATATACATAAAGATAGACTTGGTCCAGGAGAATGATTCACGTGACTCTAGATGGTGATGACGATGACTAAAATTGTGGAGGATGGAATTAAGAATGCATATATACATTGAGATTTAGACTCCGTAAAGCTTAGAAAAAAATGAATATTCTGAAATGTTTTATGGCCACCTAAATGGTCTCGAGTGCACTTCCGAGAAAAAGTCTTTAAAGGGAGGTTGATCTATAGTGAAGGTTCGGGATACTTTTTGAGTTCAAACGAAAGTAGAGCCACTAGATTTTTTCAGTGGGTTCTCAACATATAATTTGCAATCCACACTCGATGGCAAGGGTCAAGGTTCGAACCCGTCAACGTTGTGGTGGAAAAATCAAATAAGCAACCGAGAGCCTTGCAGACGAAGAATCAAGTGTGAGTAGGGAGCACAACGTGTTAGTGTTGTCGATTTGGCCGAGGCACTTTGGCTATGGCTTCAACCGAGACGAGGCGGCCCCATTGCTACTTTAAAGGGGAAAATCCATCATGTGTTGAACCATTGCTTGGAAACCAGCGGGTTCATCCATCATAATCGTGATCAACGCCCTATTTTCCCTTCACGGTCGCCTCTTGTTGATGGTCGTCAAATGTATAGATAAGGAACAATAACACTGACATAGTTCCTTACATTCAAATGACACATAGATGACATGGCGAGTGGACACGTAGCATGGTTTCAAAGGCCATGGACAGACAACGAAGGCCTGAGGGGAACTTCTCCATAAAAGAATGCATTGCCACATGTTCAAGTTGGTCAATGGTCACTCTGAATAACTATGAAGGGTGAATGCATTTATGACTTCGAGTTTACCAGATGAAGGTGCGGAGCTGACAAGCGTACACATCGATCTTGTTTTGCCTTCTCTGTCTCTTCTTCCACCAAACTTGTCTATGTCGCCGACGAGATCAATGAATGTAGCAACCATATTGTGGTTGTAGAGGCTTATAATGTAGAGGAAGACAAGTGGGAAATTATGCCCCCTATGATCCAACAACACAGCAGGGGATGCATGGTGTTTTCATGGAAGGTAGATTCATGGTGTTAAGAGAAGGTAAATTTGACAGAAGTGAAGAAGCTTTCGATCATGAAAGCAAGAATGTGGAGAAAGTGGGAAGACGTGGAGATTCAGGGGAGATATATGGAGAAGTAGTGTGATTGCTTCTCCTTCTGGGGTGTTTGTACATGTTTAGTGAACAACATGTAATGAATTATGATGTTGAGAGAGGTCTTTTTGATGTCCTGAAGACTTGTAGCATGCACAACAACAAAAATGAAGATAGATACATATATATGAACACCTTAAATATATCTTTAGTAATAGAAGTAACATCACTTAACCCATGTTTAGTAATAAAAGGAGAGTTCCTTGATAGGTCTTCATCGTCTATCAGAAGCATATAACATAATGCCACATATCTTAATATTGAATTGCAGGGAATATAACAGGTTTGGATGTCTTACAAATATTGAATGAATCGACTGTTGCGGCAGTCCCGTGAGCATCTTCAAGAAGGCTTCCTCGTCCATTTCATCCGGATTGCTCTCTCTCTCAGCTCCTTCGTCTGTGGTGGATGAACAAGATCGTTATCAGGCAAATGAACAAAGCAGGAACAACCGAGCTCACCGTGATCCCGACTATGCTTCTGATGCTCAGCAAATTGTTAGACGCCAAGGTTCTGTTCCGAGGTATGTTATTGAGGACCTCGAGGTAGGCCTTGTATGTCTGGTTTGGCGTTGATTTCATGCTGGAAAGTGGCTTGCCACCTATCTGCATTGTTTTCTTTAATGTTTTCCCACATATTTACATTGTTTTCGTGATTGTTTCCAGGTTCATGGGTAGCATAATAGAAAAGAAAATCGACCTTTCAAAATAGGGCATTACCGTGCGATCTCCTCTGTGTCGGGTATAACTACGAGAAAAGTGGCCTCCAAATAAATGTATCAGGGTTCATTTATTTTTTAAATCTACATAGCAACCTACATATTCTTCACTCGATCGCTTATGCGTTGTCTTTAATGCTCTATATCATGAATCTTCTCTAGAATGTCAATTTTTCTTTAGACTCTTCCTATTTTATTATAGTGTAACCCTTATGATTTCATCGTTTTCCCTTGCACAAGAATCACATGTGCAGAATGCCAACGAGAGCCTTTCGATTCATTGCACTCCGGGACGAAATGAGTTGCATTTGAAAGGAAGATTGATGGTTGCATCTACACGCACATTGGAGCACTCTCAAACTCACAACCTTGTGCTTGTGCCAAGGATTAATCATAAATGAGCCAATGCTTTCCCTTTGATTCTTCTGTTTTACTTTTAATCATAGGAGGTGACGAATTTTCTAAGAAGTTCAGAGCTTGTGTTGTGTTTGACCGAGAAGAAGATTGAAGGAAGGATGGGTGAGATACCTTGAATTTTTTTATTGAGAAATATGGTGGTAAGGATCTAGTTTTGATTGAATCCCACAACTTATGGATTAGGTTGGTTGTGATTAGAACCATGTAGAAATTTCTTTATTTGGTGGTCTCAGATGAAATCTACAATTGATTGATTTGCAACTGGTTTGTTGGACAACAATTGAGTAAAGATAAGTATTTGACCAACCAACCCGCTCTACTGCACTCACCAGCTCTGAGGAAATTATTAATGAAGCATCGTACAACGCAAAGAAATACCTGTTTATAGCGTTGGATATGTACCTTCTACGCCTTTCCGTAAAGGCAACTACTCATTTAGGCTTCTTGTACCATTCACCGCTAATCTAAACATTCATTCAATAAACCCCATAACGCACGAAACCCATCAATTCAATAAAATCTATCGAATCTTGTACAATAAAACCCATCAATTTAAAAAAACACACAACGCAGGAGAATGAGAAGTTTATGGCAATGTTAAAGACAATGACAGCCGCATAAGCTTACACTGCTATAAGACCATCCAACCACACAAGCCCGTGAGTAGCTTATTCTTTTCATCCTCTGAGGAAATTAATCATCGACATCAAACTCCCATCAATAAGATCATAGCCACAATAAAGAATCGATCCCATCAATAAAATTATAGCCAAAGTAAAGAATTGATGGCTTCTCCCTCTCAAGTTTCTCCACCGCCTTACATTTATCGACGATCACAGGTCGTCCTTTCCAATCCAACCAACTTTAACTTGTATGAATACATGAAGGCGAGACACCGACGATCGAATCCCAACGCCTCCTTTTAAGTTTCTATTTCCCGTCAGCAAGTATTGGGATGAAAAGCAGACGGGGTTGGAGCATTGTACCAAGTTTCGGCTACAAAGTGTTTTTGGGTGCTCCGAGTTGGAAGAGCGGCTAAGTATGGAAACATCGGTATCTATGGAGGAGTTTCAAGCAGATGGTTGTGTGAAGCTGAAGGGCGTATGGGGATGGAGCAGTGTTTCAAGCTTCGGTTGGTCAATGTCTTTCCAATCAGAACCAATTATTTAAATTGGTTTTCACTGGTTGTGTCCTGAACCAACTGGTTTGAGATTTGAACCAGTTGGTAATCAATATACTACACTATATATCCTTGGAGCGACTCCCGTAATTAAAATACCATGTATGGTGGAAGGAGGACTTCAACCTTTGTAACATCATCAAAATTTATCCGCAGAGGCGCCCCTCTTCGCTCCATATGCGTAGCTAAGTGTGTTTAAATTTAAGGATCTCCATTCAAACCGTACACTCAATATACCACAGGTATTGGGGCATAATGCATTGCTTCTAACATAGATAATTGAGATTGCTCGGCGATTCACTCAAATATGTAATATTGCATTCAACACAAAATTGTTGGAAGTACCATTTCGGGGATCCATTTTTAATAATAAAGAGAACTTTAAGTACATTTGCAAATTATTAACATGATGCTCTTGTGACTCTTCCAATTACCAAGGATATGAAAGCATCCTAGTCTATTCCAAATTTTGGTCTCACAATACTTTGAAGTTCTTTGTCTTACAAATTTTGATCTTTAAAACCAATATTCCAAAGATTGCAAAGAACGGTTGAAACCCTATAAACCATAAAAACTTGCATTCCAACAGAATTTATATCAACATAATTAGCATATGTTATTTGGTATGGGCAAAATTTTGAAGTTTCAGTAATTTTTAAGGTTAAGGAATTTTCCTGCAAAATAAAAAACTTCACAGGGTATGCTCAGAGTCATAAGGGTTGCCAATTACATGTATTTTCTTGTCAAAGATAGAAGGAAACCTGAATAATGAAAAGGAACAACTACTTTTCATCATTATTTCTAGAAAATATGTTTTAGGATTTGATATGGCATTCACATTCTCCTTTGCAATGCGTTCATATGCTTTCATTACCGTGAAATGCATTGTGAAAATAACACAGTTGACTGAATTTAAGATATAACACACTATGGATCCCTTAGGACCAAACATTCCAGACTTACAATTGGTTATGCTACTTCTCTCTTCCCGTTAAAAGATAAAGTTTACTGCATATGTTTATTTTAGGGTTGAATATATTCTTGCTCATCTAAAATAAATTTTTCATTAGTTTGAAAGAATCTGTACAAAGTGGAAAAGAAAGTGATTTGATATGGCAAGGTTGAGCACTTGCATTCTCCTTTGCAATGTGTTCATACGCTTTCATCTTAGATTAGTGTAGATCTAACTTCCTCCTTCCTACTCATATTAGTGTAGATCTGGACACAGCCGCCAGAGCTTACAGATGAAACTCTGTCCAGCCATCCGAGCTTACGCATGAAACTCCATGGGAGGAAGCCTGCAGATCAGTCGCGCAACCCACAAAAATGAATAAGGACTGGAATCGAATCTGGAAACAAAGGGCAGACAAGGAGGAAGAAAAAGCCAACTTGGAGTCAGGATGGATAAGACACATGGAATGAAATCATTCGTTAATTTCGGTTAACAGATGGCAAATTCTGATACGCTTTGGACAGACGACGAAAGCCTCTGAAGAACCTCCCCTATTAAAACACCTTTGATGTAATTAACATATTCATAGGGAGCAATCTTATTGCTACTCGCACTCGTACTGACACCGGTATCAGGTGAATAAGAAATAACCCCAAAGTTGTATTTCAGTTACATTGTTATCAGGTGAATAATCAATAACCCCATAGTTGTATTTCAGTTCATCCGAGAGAGAGCCGAAGCAAAGGGAAGAAGAATAAACGTGGGAAAAGACGACACCGGTATCAGGTGAATAAGAAATAACCCCAAAGTTGTATTTCAGTTACATTGTTATCAGGTGAATAATCAATAACCCCATAGTTGTATTTCATTTCACCCGAGAGAAAGCCGAAGCAGTGAAAATGAGTATGGAATGAGGCAGCGATGTTTTTTCTATAATTTATGGGCATCCCAATCTGAAGTTTCTGAGCCGAACCCTACCTTCCCGCTTGGTGAGTTCAAAGTTTTCGAATTAATTACACCCAAGTTTCTGAAAGGAGCTTACCATGTAAGTTGCTACTTCTCTCCTCATCCTTAAGAACTTAAGAATGATTTTAGTAAATCATTGCAAGCAACTATAAAGAATAATTAACCCAATGATTATAAAATTGTCACTTGTCTATTTGTTGGAGCAACCAGAGGTTTATTGAAGATGTGCAGGTTGATGACGGCCCTATGTTACATACATGGGAAATGGAGGGGACAAGAATTGTGTGAAAATGGTTCACAATGGAATAGAGTATGGATGCATTCAGTTGATTTCCGGGGCTTATGATGTGTTGAGGTGTGTTAGGGGTTTCAACAATCGATCTGTTTTCTTCCATGTGGCCATTCAATGTGCCACGCTTCGTATCTTTTGCATGCATGAATGCCACTGAGTATATCAGTTTCATGACTTGGGTGACTCAGGGCCATAAGTCATAAATGCCACTGAATATCTCAGTTTCCTAAATGCCATAAGTCATAAAATTTTGTGACTTGAGGCATTTTTTCCATCCATCGATGCCATAAGTCATAAAAATGGCATCATGCCTGTGGGCTCAGTGAACCGGGAAAGGATGAATGGGCATGATATGTTAATGCATGCTCTGGAACATGACCACAAGCACGCTCCATGAGCCAAGCACCCCTGTACCTTGATCATTTACTCTGTGTGTTCATTTGTCGCTGGATATGGAACTGCAATCTGATCAGCAACCACAAGACCGCTTACTATGGCTTTAGATTTGGGGGAGATGTTGTTTTGTTCAGAACATCTCCATTATGATTGATATGTTAGTAGTTCTTGTCCATTCCATTATTGTTTACATTATTAGCCATTGTTTTTTGTCCTTGATTCTTCAGGATATGGCAACTCCACTGTCTTTCTCACTCGATCGATACACCTATATATGGTCCAACCCTAAGCTATTGTTCTCGCTCGGATTCCCGAATGCAGTGAACTAAGGTCTGGTCTGACTCCTTGCGTTTTGACCTGTTTGGGCAAGCAATAGTTGGACTTCTCAGGTATCTCCCCTATAAATTTTGTTTCCCAATGTTGGAATGGAGCCTCCACTAAGACTGGGCAGGCAGGATGAAGGCAGTTCATGCCCAACAGGTTATAGATATCGCGACTCCTAGCCTAGGTATAGATAGTGATCCTGGCTTGTGGTCAGTAGTTTTTATTGATAATGGTATGGTGATTGGTAGAGCTGCTGGTAATTTCTTCTTTCATTCAGGCTTCACCAAAAACTATAGGCCTGCGGCCCTGAAAACAACAAAGAATCGTGTATGAACAACTATAGGCTGATCGAGTGAGCCGGAGATCAAAACTCAATCCTATGGTATTCCTCCATTCATCACAGCGAATGACCAAAATAGAGATGGCTAATTAAGACAAATGCCAGACTTCAGGGCAAATGGCACACATAATCTTTCTGTGCCTCTGAGTGACAATGCAAGCAAAATGCTTGATTTAAGGGAAAATAGTGTTGTTTGGTGATACTGATTGATATGCTGAAAGGCTTTATTCGGGTTTGAAGGTGGTTGGTATTCGTGGCTTGGAGGTCGGAGATTCGAATCCTGTCGAGCTTTATGTGATGCCCATGGTGGAAAACAGGCGTGGCTCAGAGCATACGGACTTGTTGTGTTTTATCGTCTGGCATTGAAGCAGAGGCGGAGGTGATTGGAGAGATGAGTTATAGCATTGAAATTGTGGAAGACGAGGGTCCTGTTCGTGTTGGTAGCACGGGCACCATCGGATCGCTTCTGTGCCGCGAGCTGGAGTCCATTCGCAGGATGGAGCAGAAGAAGAAAAAGAGCAGCTGGGCCCCGCGGAACGACGTCGTTTCGATCTCCTGCGGGCGTCCGCTAGCGTCTTTGGCGGGTTGCAGGCTCGACACACGGAAGGCGCAGGATTCGAACTCGAAGCCCCGGTTTTTCGAGACGTCGGTTAAGCCCCGCCCCGCCCCGCCCCTCCGCCGCTGAGGGGGGAGGACGAGCGCGGGCAAGGGTTGGTCAAAGACTCTTTTCGATAACAGATGGCAAATTCTGATACGCTTTGGATAGACAACGAAAGACAACGAAAGCCTCTAAAGAACCTTTCATTTTGGTGTCGGGCGGAGGATGAGTTTTTTTTGGAGACATTTGTTTGAGATTTGCAGATTTATTAGATTATTTCTATATAATCTGATTGCTCCAAAGATTTATTAGCACACAGAATTCATTTATGCATTCAGAAATAGATTTCAAACAATAAAAAATAGTGATTTCATGTAAATTTATATCGTTCCAATGAAAAAAACATTTTATAAAATAGTTAAACAACACCATAATCAAATGCTCTTAGCCATCAATGACTCTAATTGTAATTTCTTTTATATTTATCAACAAGTTTTGTTAGTTGTCAACCCTTTAGTTTCTAACAAAACATAATTCAAAAACATAATTCATATGCAAAATAAAATGCCAATGTTATTACATAAGAAAAGTCCTTAACAAATATCTAATTGGAATTCACCAACTTATACAATATAATATTTTTTACTCACAATTACATTGTGAGAAAACATCGAATACTTTAAAATCATAAAGGAAATCTCAATTAAAATTCGTTATCATAATCATTAAGAGAATCTGGTCATCTAACCATTACATTAAAATTCTCGTATGTGAGAAATTAAATGACCCAAACGTAAAGAGAAATGCAAAGTCATGTTTATTTATAGTGTTTCCATCATTCAAAGTTATTGATTTCATAGAATTCTCATAAGTAACAATCATACGTAACAAAACTTAAGGAATCAAATGACAAAAATAGAAAAGATAAAGATAATTCATACAAAGATAAAGACTAATAATTATGTTTTCATAAATATGTGAAACAAACTAATT
>SNQJ01S0041706.1:211406-221941 GCA_010110895.2 Picea sitchensis
ATAGACCTAGAAACCAAATGGAAGCTTTTTCTTTTGTTTTTGCTTTCTTTCATGAATAGACCTAGAGACCCAAAAGGGAGATACATTAAATCTAAATCAGACCTTTCAACCAAGGTTCCTTCTGACCTTTTTGGGGGAAGGGACGTTCCACTTATAAAATCCGCAGACCGATACCTAAAAACATGAGCTAGCTCAACTCAAAAAGCTAAAATAGTCTCCGAAGAGACTAACACAAGAAAATGGGGAGGCAAGCAACAAAAATCTTTTGATGCATTGAAGGAGAAGATTAGTTCAGCTCCAATTCTTGCACTTCCTAATTTGAGATAGCCATTTGAGATCCAAACAGATGCAAGTAATTATGCAATGGGAGCAATCTTGTTGCAACATGGTAAGCCCATTTGTTTTCATTCTGAAACTTTTAATGGTGTTGTGATTAACTGTCCTACTTATGATAAGGTGTTGTATGCATTGATGCAAAGTGTGAAAAACTGGAAACATTATTTGTTGAGAAAATAAACTATCATTCACACAGATCATCAACCATTGCAATACTTACAATCATAGACAAAGCTACAACAAGCAAGGCACTTCAGATGGATGGGTTTTCTACAACAATTCCACTTGGTTATAAGGTATAAGAAAGACATTTATAACAAAGTTGTTGATATGGTTTATAGGCCTATTGTTAGTGCTTCAGTTATTCTTAAAATAATTCTACCTTACATAAGAGCTATGTTGAACAATATGCTTTAGATGTTGATTTTAAAGAGGTTTATGCAATTTTGTGTAATTCTAACCAAGTTGAGGAATTGGATTGCCATGTGCAGGATAAAATTTTGTATCATCTTGGCAAGCTATGTATTCCACAGGTTGAAAGAGTCAACATCAGAAGGGAAGCACACTCTTCTCTTATTATTGGCCACTTTGGTGTAGGCAAGACGATGGCTAATTTGCAAAGGTATTGCTATTGGTCTAAAATGAATGAAAGTGTTTCAAGATATGTAAGAGGATGTTCTTTATGTGCTACAAGTAAGCCTAGTAATAGAAAGTTGGGTTTGTATACTCCACTTCCAGTTCCTTCTCATCCTTAGGAAATCATTTCCATGGACTTTGTAGGATGTCTACCTATGTCTAAAAAGAATCATGATTATATGTATGTTGTGGTTGACCGTTTCAGCAAAATGTGTATCTCGATGCCTTGTAAGAAGCAGGTTACAACTGAACAAATGGCACAAATGTTCTTTCAGCATGTTTGGGTACATTTTGGGTTGCCTAAATCCATTATTTCTGATCGAGATTCTCGATTTATTGAGAATTTTTGGTCAATCTTATGGGCACTCATGGACACCAAGCTGAAAAAGAGCACAACTTTTCATCCACAAACTGATGCTCAAACATGAGTGGTGAATAGAATAGTAGTACATATTCTTCGTGGTTATTACAACAAACATCCAAAGCTTTGGGATGAGCACCTACACTACATTCATCATACTTACAATCGGGTTCAACACCCTTCGACTCAAACATCTCCATTTGAGGCATGTTTTGGTTATTTGCCAAATTCTTCTTTAGATTTTTGATGCAGGAGCATCTCTCCACGTCAGCCAACCAGCCAGCCAGCCACGTCAGCGCGCATGCATTCATATGCTGAAGGGGAGGCGCAGCCTCATTTGAATTTGATTGAATGTAATTTAATGAGTTTAGGCTGGTGAGCCATAGAAGCCGTGCCTTTGAGCAGGCGTTAGGTAGATCAGCTTTAATGCCAAGATTGGCTGAGATCTAGATCAATACGCTGGACTAGACAACCATTGATTTTAATTTATTAGAGTAGGTGAACCTGGAGGGAAGCGCTCGATTGAGCCCTCAGGTAAAAGAGATTTTCATATCGCATTTGGTAAGGTGGTAAGTTGTGTTAGGATCTGCATGTAGAGCAGAGAAGAGAAGAGCCAGAGAGAGCTCAAGAACACCCTTCTACAAATAGGCATTTGCCAATTTTTAATATAAACAGAAGCAATTTTTCCTGCATATGTTCTGTCTTATATGCATGTCTGTGAGTGTTCATTATATGCTGTATTTGTGTGTTGTTATCATGCATTTGCAGGGAGTGAGTTTGATTTTAGGTGAAGGTCTTTGAGGTTTCATGCCATGAGGGCGTGACTGAGTGCTGCAGACTCTGAATATCGGTGCATTGATGCACTTCTGAACTCTTAGGAGTCAGACAAAAGCGTGCTGAGGCACATGACTGAAATCAACAATTCGGAGGGAGAAGACCTCAAGGTTGCTGAATACCTTGGAGGCAGGGCTGTGTATCTGAGACACAGTTGCAGACAGGATCTCTGAGGAGTTCTGTGGAGCTCTGCCAAGTGGGCATTGAGCGTGTGTACAGTGGTGCAGAGAGGAAGGACTCTGTTGTGGGTTCGAGGAAGACCAGAATCACTGAGGATTCTGTGGGAGCTTTGCCAGGTGGGCATCGAGCAAGTGCATAGGTGCACAAAAAGGAGACATAACCGTTGGATATTCTGGGAGAAGATACTCCGCCAGGAGGGCGTCGAGGAAGTGTGCAGACAGTCACAAAGGAAAAAACTCTTTGAGTTCTGGAGCTGAAAGAAGAGTCCACTGAGGGACCTTTACTAGGTTACTGAATACCCAGAAGTACTCAGCAAGAGGTTGATGGAGCAGAAGGAAAATCTCAGGAGAGACAGTGTGATGTGTGCGCAAAGACTCTACAAGAGGTAGAGATCAAATCTTCAGAGATCTGAAGAACAAGCTCAAGGGGAGTTAGCGATTAAATACGCATGGCGAGGCTCGAGGTTGTGAAGCTCGCATAGGAACAGACAAAGGTTGAAGCCTTTGGAAATTTGAAATTTCCTTCTAAGTCTGGGAAGAAAGCGAAGAAGCTTGGAGGAGCAGCTACAACCGTTAGATAGGCAGGAGAAGAGATCTGGATCGTTATTTCATACGTCCAGTAGGAGCTTAGGAGGAGCCTACAGAAGGAGGAGACCGACAGCCATCGGATCTCATACCGAAATCCCGTAAGCCGTTGGATCGGGAGAAGATGCACAGAGGTTAAACGTAGGAGTAGGCGAGAAGAAGAAGTGATTTGAGCCGTTAGGTCTGGTGCAGAATTGCTGACAGCCGTCAGATCTGCCAAAGTTGCACGGAGGTTAAGTCCTCGTGGACAGGAGGAGAAATCCCGACGAGAGGAGTTATCATCGGGATTTCGGCCATCGGGGAATCAGAGTTCTCGAGGTCGTGAGAATCGGGACATCAATAGCTGCGAAATCCCGATGAGGATCGGGACCGTCCGTTGGAGAGAGACGCGTGGCGGAGATCGAGCGCCCGTTGGCACTTTGGTTCATCGGGATATCGGAGATCCCGAGAGCAAAGGTTTTTATGCATTTCAGAATCGCGAAACGCGATTTTTCGATAAGGAATATAGCATGGGCCACACAGGAGTCGGGAGAGGACGCGTGGCAGAGATCGACGTCATCGGGAAAATTCACGATGAGGAGGCATCCATCGGAGTTTGGTTCATCGGGATATCGGGGATCCCGTAGACGAGTGGTTCGTGCATTTCGAAACCGCGAAACGCGAAAACCCGATCAGTGGGGGCCAACTTTCAGCACAACAGCGGAGGAGGACATAGCCATAGTGGAGGCCAGCTGTCAGCACGACGAAGGATCGGGATTCGAGGGATCGGTAATCCCGTAGGCGTATGCATCTTGGCATCGAAAACCCCGAAACCCCGACGAGGGTAAGGTTGTGACCATGGGGTGATGGTGACGTGGAGCAGGAGCTGAGCCAGGGGCTAGCGCATAAGGGAGCGCGTCGAGAATCAGAGGATCTAGGATCCAGGGGATGCATTCACATTGACATCGCAAAACCCGAAACCCCGATGGGAGTTATAGCTACGGTCGTAGGGGGAGCGGTCACATGGACCATTGCATAGCCGGAAGGGCTAAAGCTCAGAAAAGGAGCGCATCGGGGATCGACATATCGCGAGTCCCGTGGACATGCGCATTGTGACATTGAAAACGCCGAAACTCCGATAGGAGTAGCTTTGAAAGGAGGTAAGGCCAAAGTTATATAGGAGTGGTCATATGGTGTAAGCTTAGCTCAGGAGGGCTAGTGCTTAGAGGAAAGGAGCTCGTCGGAAATTGGGGAATCGAGAGTTCTGAAACTCTTGACAACGGAAACCCCGAAACCCCGAAGCCTGATATTCAGATTCTTGTAGGGAATTTGTTCACGGTCCGGTGCAGAAGGCCGTGAGGGTGAGTGAAAGGACCTGTGGATCGGGTTTGCAAAAGAGGATTCTAGCAGGGAATCTAAAGAGTCGCTTCGGCTCAGCAGAAGGGGATTTTTGAACGATCCTGTGATAAGGAGAGTGCGACAAGGCGACGGGGTGCGGTCGCGATATTTTTTCTCACTGCGTCAGAGTGGTATCAGAGCTAATTGCTTGTCTGTATATTTCAAGCAAGAGGAGAAAAGAGGAGGCGAAAGAAGACAGTGTTGTTGAGGACTCTGTAATGATTGTTGGCAAGTAGGCAACAATCAAGGAGACAGTCAGCAGGACTGTAAGATGAAGCTGGAGACACTCTTGATGCGGAGTGACAGCAGCAGGTCTGCCAGGAAGGCAGACATGAACAACAGTGACTACTGAAGGCCATAGGTCTGCTGAACGGAAGAAGCCAGAGCTGATGAGCACAACAGAAATGGATAAAGAGCTCACTGACATAAAGCGAGAGATGGAGGAGCTCGAACTGAAGATGCGGCAGGATAAAAAGCAGAGATGGGTATATGAGTGGCCCATGAAGAAGGCGAAAGTGAAATGGCCAGTCAAGGAGCTGATGGTCATAAGACAACGTAGGATGTTGAGGAGGTGGCTGAGGTATGATGAAAACCTCAAGGCCACATAAGAGATGGTTCAGGTATGCGAACCAGAGACGGGGGAAAGTCTCAATGATTTTGAAGAAGATGAATTGGGATCGTCTGATGATCTCAAGAACTGCCAGGTGGTCAGAGAATAGGAAATTCGAGATTGCCAAGAGGGCAACAAGTTGAGATCGGCTGGAGATCTCACAGACTGTCAGGAGGAAAGCCAAGGAATTTCGCATTGCCAGCTGGGCAATGATAAGAGGTCACTGCGGGACCTCGAAGACTGCCAGGAGGGCAGCGAGGATGTCTCATATTGCCAGGAAGGCATAGATGAGCAGTTGAGACTATCTGAAAGTCTCAGGGACTCGGAAGTGAGTTCAAGTCAGCATTGGGTGCTGATGAAGATGGGATCGGTTGATCTCAAAATCCGTCAGGAGGACAGCGGAAGCATCCCATATTGCCACATGGGCAGGGATGAACTGATGAGTCAGATTCAGCCAGAGGAGCTGACAGAGCAAAAGAGCTCAAAATCGGATCAGCAGGTACAACTGACAGCAGAAGATATGAGGAGCTGAATGATGATCGGGGGAATTGGAGTATTCCTACCATGTGCCCAGGAGGAGGCAGAAATTTGTGTTGCAGATGGTGCAACAACAGAACAGTCAGCTGAGACTGTCCAAGAAGAATTGGAGCAGGTGTTTGAGACTTCCCAAGCACAAGCAGAAGCGGATGAAGAGGAGAATGAGCGTTCTGAGGAACAGATCAATGATTTCAGCCAGCGACCTGAGAGTGCTGTAGCATTGGAGCTGACAGCAGACGAAGAAGCAGAAGAAGGAAAAGAGAGCGAGCATTCCGAGGAATGGCTCAACGCATTCAGCGATGAAGCTGAAGAGACTGCAATGTGGGAGGTTGCAGAAGCAGAGGAAGAAGGAGTAGACAACATTTTCTTTGCTGAGCTGTGGCAGCAGATAGAAGCCCTGGAAGAAAGGATGAAAGTGCAGGGCGTGCACATCCAACAGGTGAGGTTGGAAGAAGAAGAAGGAGGCATGGGAGATCATGATGATCTGCCCAATGGCCAAAATTTTTTGCAGCTGAGGAGACTGCATCAACAGAACCAACCACTGGAGCAGCTGGACGAAGTGATCAGTGAGATCATGGAGCTGATGTTGAAGTCAGCAGAGACTGCCAGCAGGGAGAAGCTGAGCAGAAAGAAAGCAGCAGCAACAACAACAAATTGGAGCAGATGGAAAGCTCCAAAGACTTATTTGGGATCCAGGAGGATTTCCAACAACTTAGAGGGGAAGCGCATGAGCAAGAGCTCATGATTTTGCAGCTGAGGAGTTTGATGCAGGAGCATCTCTCCACGTCATCCAACCAACCAGCCAACCACGTCAGCGTGCAAGCATTCATATGCTGAAGGGGAGGCGCAACCTCATTTGAATTTGATTGAATGTAATTTAATGAGTTTAGGCTGGTGAGCCATAGAAGCCGTGCCTTTGAGCAAGCGTTAGGTAGATCGGCTTTAATGCCAAGATCGGCTGAGATCTAGATCCATACCCTGGACTAGACAACCATTGATTGTAATTTATTAGAGTAGGTGAACCTGGAGGGAAGCGCTCGATTGAGCCCTAAGGTAAAAGAGATTTTCATATCTCATTTGGTAAGGTGGTAAGTTGTGTTAGGATCTACATGTAGAGCAGAGAAGAGAAGAGCCAGAGAGAGCTCAAGAACACCCTTGTACAAACAGGCATTTGCCAATTTTTAATATAAACAGAAGCAGTTTTTCCTGCATATGTTCTGTCTTATATGCATGTCTGTGAGTGTTCATTATATGCTGTATTTGTGTGTTGTTATCATGCATTTGCAGGGAGTGAGTTTGATTTCAGGTGAAGGTCTTTGAGGTTTCATGCCATGAGGGCGTGACAGAGTGCTGCAGACTCTGAATACCGGTGCACTGATGCACTTCTGAACTCTGAGGAGTCAGACAAAAGCATGCTGAGGCACATGACTGAAATCAACAATTCAGAGGGAGAAGACCTCAAGGTTGCTGAATACCTTGGAGGCATGGCTATGTATCTGAGACACAGTTGCATACAGGATCTCTGAGGAGTTTTGTGGAGCTCTGCCAAGTGGGCATTGAGCGTGTGTACAGTGGTGCATAGAGGAAGGACTCTGTTGTGGGTTCGAGGAAGACCAGAATCACTAAGGATTCTATGGGAGCTCTGCCAGGTGGGCATCGAGCAAGTGCGTAGGTGCACGGTAAGGAGACAGAACCGTTGGATGTTCTGGGAGAAGATACTCCGCCAGGAGGGCGTCAAGGAAGTGTGCAGACAGGCACAAAGGAAAGAACTCTTTGAGTTCTGGAGTTGAAAGAAGAGTCCACTGAGGGACCTGTACTAGGTTACTGAATACCCAAAAGTACTCAGCAAGAGGTTGTTGAAGCAGAAGGAAAAGCTCAGGAGAGACAGTGTGATGTGTGCGCAAAGACTCTACAGGAGGTAGAGATCAAATCTTTAGAGATCTGAAGAACAAGCTCAAGGGAGTTAGCGGTTAAATACGCACGACGAGGCTCGAGGTTGTGAAGCTCGTAGAGGAACAGACAAAGGTTGAAGCCTTTGGAAATTCGAAATTTCCTTCCAAGTCTGGGAAGAAAGCGAAGAAGCTTGGAGGAGCAGCTACAACCGTTAGATCAGCAGGAGAAGAGATCTGGACCGTTAGTTCATACGTCCAGGAGGAGCTCAGGAGGAGCCTACAGAAGGAGGAGACCGACAACCGTCGGATCTCATACCGAAATCCCGTCAGCCGTTGGACCGGGAGAAGATGCGCAGAGGTTAAGCGCAGGAGTAGGCGAGAAGAAGAAGTGATCTGAGCCGTTAGGTCTGGTGCAGAATCGCCGACAGCCGTTGGATCTGTGAAAGTTGCACGGAGGTTAAGTCCTCGTGGACAGGAGGAGAAATCCCGACGAGAGGAGTTATCATCGGGATATAGGCCATCGGGGAATCGGAGTTCTCGAGGTCGTGAGAATCGGGACATCAATAGCCGCGAAATCCCGACGAGGATCGGGACCGTCCGTTGGAGAGAGATGCATGGCGGAGATTGAGCGCTCGTCGACACTTTGGTTCATCGGGATATCGAAGATCCCGGGAGCAAAGGTTTTGTGCATTTTAGAATCGCGAAACATGATTTTTCGATAAGGAATATAGCGTGGGCCACACAGGAGTCGGGAGAGGATGCGTGGCAGAGATCAACGTCATCGGGAAAAGTCCCGACGAGGAGGCATCCATTGGAGTTTGGTTCATCGGGATATCAGGGATCCCGTAGACGAGTGGTTCGTGCATTTCGAAACCGCGAAACGCGAAACCCCGATCAGTGGGGGCCAACTATCAGCACAGCAACGGAGGAGGACAGAGCCATAGTGGAGGCCAGCTATCAGCAAGACGGAGGATTAGGATTCGAGGGATCGAGAATCCCGTAGGCGTATGCATCTTGGCATCGCAAACCCCGAAACCCCGACGAGGGTAAGGTTGTGATCACGGGGTGATGGTCACGTGGACCAGGAGCTGAGCCAGGGGCTAGCGCATAAGGGAGCGCGTCGGGAATCGGAGGAATCCGGATCCAGGGGATGCATGCACATTGACATCGCAAAACCCGAAACCCTTATGGGAGTTATAGCTACGGTCGTAGGGGGAGCGGTCACATGGACCATTGCATAGCCAGAAGGGCTAAAGCTCAGAAAAGGAGCGCATCAGGGATCGACATATCGCGAGTCTCGTGGACATGCGCATTGTGACATTGAAAATGCCGAAACTCCGATAGGAGTAGCCTCGAAAGGAGGTAAGGTCACGGTTATATAGGAGTGGTCATATGGTGTAAGCTTAGCTCAGGAGGGCTAGTGTTTAGAGGAAAGGAGCTCGTCGGGAATCGGGGAATCGAGAGTGCTGAAACTCTTGACAGCGGAAACCCTGAAACCCCGAAGCCTAATATTCATATTCTTATAGGGAATTTGTTCACGGTCCGGTGTAGAAGGCCGTGAGGGTGAGCGAAAGGACCTGTGGATCAGGTTTGCAAAAGAGGATTCCAGCAGGGAATCTAAAGAGCCGCTTCGGCTCAACAGAAGGGGAGTTTTGAACGATCCTGTGAGCAGGAGAGTGCGACAAGGCGACGGGGTGCGGTCGCGATATTTTTTCTCACTGCGTCAATTTTATCTTGGGGAAGGATATTGCTATTGATGATCATTATGACTTTTGGGCCCGAGATATGATCAATTTTATGACAGTTATTAGACACTTTTGTCGAATGTACATATGTGTTTTTCATGTTTTGGAGAAGCTTTTTGAAGAATTTTGTGCCAAAACGGTATGATCTACACCATGTATGTATGATTCGTGTTTAATGTTGATATTGAGTATAATTCACTACGTTTTTATGTTTCCAAGGATCTAATTCATGATTTTTGGTGTTACAGTGCAAAAACGCATCACGTTTATGCTTCCGACACTCCTTCCAGTACTCGATCCGGTACCCGGTCCTACACTTCATCCAACACCGTGTCTTGCGCAAAAACGGTGGGCGATTTGGCGGTTATGGTATTGGCGGCCAGTGGTGGGCGAATAAGGAACATGGGTTTTTCTCATGCTTTCCCCCTCCATCTACTGAACCCTTGACAACTCAGTTTAAGTTGTTAAGCAGGGCGATTATTGGCTCGCTCTATTTCGATAGTTAGGGCACCATTAATGTAATTTGTCGATTTTAGAAGTGGTTCGACCCTCCTGTGGTCGACCACTTGGTCTGTAAATATTATAAATATCACTGTGGTGGTCAGATAGAAGCTAAGAAACAGTAGAAGGAACAGTGTATTGGAGACAAACACGATTTTACTCTGTTTTGCCATTTTTCATTGCCAGATTATATAGAAACTGGGTTTTTGAGTTTTAATGGTGAAATCGATTTGCTGAGTTCATGGTGTTCCTTAAGGAAGTGACCATGATTTGTTGGGGGGCCCACCAACAGTCTGGTAACTGTTCTTTAAGTTCTTTATGCATTTTATAGTTTAGATGCCTCTTTTTTATTTCCTGTACACGCATTGTTATTTTTCCTTTGTTAATTAATTTGCTGTTGTAGTTTAATCATTTTAGTTCTCTTTTGCAGGTTAGTATGAAGGCTTGTGTTAATATGCGTTGATTCTGTAGTTAGGAACGAATTTGCAAATTCATAGACTAACCCCGTGTGCAATTAGATATTAGATTGTGTTTTATTTATGCTTTTAGAATTAAATTTAAAACAGAGTTTGAAATAGGATAGAACAGAGTTTTATTGCATGTCTTATTTAACAAGGATTTGATGGATGGATATGATTAGTTTCAGTTTTTAATTATAGATTGTTTATTCCATTTTTATATAGATCTTGCTTAACTAGTTAGTTAATGTATTCGTTAGTTTACTTTTCATATGTCATGCTTTAATTCCTGTTTTTAAGCACTTTCTTTCTTGCACTTTGAATTGTTAAAATAGATATAACATAGTTTCATTTTATGTACTTTCTTTCCTAGAATTAGATTGCAATTACAATTCTTAGTTAATGATTGAATTTACTTATGAAATTTGCTTACATAGCATAGAAATACAATTATAATCTCGTTATATTATTGATGATTAATAAT
>SNQJ01S0041707.1:0-10316 GCA_010110895.2 Picea sitchensis
CAAAAAAATTAGTTAATTTCTTTTAAAATAAAAATCATTATTATTTCTGAAAATTATTATGGTTAATTTAAAATGATTTATTTTTATTAGTTCTTATCTAAAGTTAATTATGATTATAGTATTAGATTCATCACTATGAGTTAGTTTTCTTTTGACTATAAATATTCTTCTTGTTGTCCCATGTTGTACATATACTTCACAAAATATATTTTTTTCATAATATTTAAATTACTTTTATCACATATATGATTGGCTAACAAATTTGATGTCTTTTGGCCAAGCCTTAACCAAATGCAATTTTTCAATCTTAGGTTATACCTAAGTTTTGAGTTTTAATTAGAGAACATGCACACAATACATTTTTTTCCAACATAGATAACCTAAGTTTGGAGTTTTAATCTTAGATAACTACTACATCTATTTATTAAGATCTTTAAATTCATGCCAGTGGAATAAATACATGTGAAGTGCAATTATTTTTTTCATAATATTTTTTTAACGATCTTGTAACGAAATTTGTGTATACCACTTCTGGATAGACCATGGTTTTAAATAAAATTAGGGCATTAACTTTGCTACAAACCCTTGTAATTTCTTCAAACATATCATATACACACCAAAGTACACATAAATTGAAGAGATAACACGGGCATTTTATTATTACTTATCATTGAATAAACTTTATAAGAAGAAATGGTTGTCATTTTATTATTACTTTATCACTGACTAAACTTTAAAGGCTCATTGGATATTCGAAGAAAGATCTAACTTGACCTCCTCAAATCTTCTAGAAGAGAACTTTTTAATAAAGTGACTTTATAATGTTTATCTTTTATTGGAGCCACTTAAAATTAAATAGTGATTGATTAAAGATTAGTTGTCAAATCAAATCTAGACAACATAACCAAATAATTAATTAAATATTTAATTTTTCTAAGCTAGCCAAAAATGGAGCATTACACAATCTCTTTAAAAATAATATGGACCATGATTCATCTATACTGAATTCAAATTGGACTTGATGCATGCATAGTGAATCTGAATTCAAAGCTTAACTACTCCAATGACATATAGGTGTATACCATGTGGAGTGGATTACTCAACTTTTTCAAATGAGTCTAGTTTTGGCTCTTTTTAAAGCACTAATTACATTGCCACTGTTTGGATTGTAAATCCATGCTCATGGTAGTTATATGTTTTGATTGCAAAATCTTGGACATGGTAACAATATAAATTAAAGGCTTGATCCCAACTTTTTGTCAATTATCACAGTTGATATCTTTCTTCATTATTAAATTTTTAGTTTACTAGTAATTCCAATAATTGACACTTTTTCCTTTTCCTTGTGTATATCTCAATTCATCAAAAATGATTTTAAAAAATATCTAGTAAATGGGCACAACTTCAGTTTGAAATTAGTGATTATGTTGTAGATTATGTGACACACACACACACACACACACACACACATATTATATGATAAAATAACAATTACAAAATAGTGGCAATGCAAACGGAAAAACATCAATATGTTAACTTGGAGGGATTATTCAAGGTACTTTTACAATGAATTTGAATATGGTGTAAGAAGATGAAACCTAGGAAATTGAATTAGCTTTCCGAATATACAACTTTTATTCATAGACATTGTGAATAACTAGGTCAAATTTGTTTTTTTCTAAAAATGGTATCTTACTTTTCCAACAAAATATAAGGTATATGTTTTCGTTCGTGCAGGTGTTGAGTGTCCTAACTATGAAATTTCGTTCCAAAAACTTGTATACTTGTGGGTCTTAAAATAATCAAAACATTTTTTTTTAGATAGTAGGTATCAGTCTCATCTTGTGTTGCATATAACTCATTTGAGTAATGGTTAAGCCAAGAAAAAGTTATAGCATAAATAAGAGAGGTATATATTCTATGTTTTTGATACATGTGAAGAAAAAAATAGATTAAAAATAGTAAACAATAATATATATATATATATTTGAAATATGCATAGATGACTCGATCTATGTCTATAATTTCGTCAACAACTGAATTGTGTATCCTATAGAAAAATAATGTCAAAGACATAGATGTAGAGGGGTATTCACAAAAATGGAGGATTTTATGAATTTGCAGACCGAACCACTAGGTTTGTCATCCTGAACCTAAGTCCAAGACAACCAAGTCAACATACACTTTGTCAATCCCACCCAAAAAAAATGATTTCAAATAAGCGCGTATGCGCTCTAGGAACGTACACACGATACAAAAGTGCACACACGCTACAAGAACACATGCGCGCTCCTCTTTGTCTTTCTCTCTCCCCCTCTCACACGCTCACACACACTCTCTCTCTCTCCACCCCCTCATCCCTCCCCCTCGTGCTATTATCTCTCCTCTATCTCTCCTACATCTACCCCTCTTTCCTACATTTACCTCTCTCTCTACCCCCCTCTTTATTTTCCTCTCTCTCCCACTCACACTCTCTATTTCCTTAGTATGTCTTTTTCTCTCTCCCTCCCACACACACTTTCTACCCCCCTATATGTATTCCTCTCCCTCCCTCCCACACACTAACACACTCACTCTCTACCTCCCCTATTTGTCTTCCTCTCTCTCCCTTCCACACTCTCGCACAAACACTTTCTATCCCCCCTCTATGTCTTCCTTTGTCTCCGTCCCACACTCTCACACACAATCTTTTTATCCCCCTCTATGTCTTCCTCTCTCTTCCTCTCACACTTTAACACACTCACTCTCTACCTCCATCATTTTTCTACCTTTCTCTACCTCCATTCTTTCCCTCTTACGTATACGAGTACTTATATGAACATGACCATGACCTAGACCATGAATTATACCCCCCTAGCTCTATACTCCCCCTCTTTTTCCGCTCTTCCTATGAATCTCTCACTCTCACTATCTCTCCCCATTACCTACACCACAACATAGAGCTAGATATAGAGTTAGACGTTGACCTAAATATTGACATAGACCATGACGTAGACCCCCCATACTCTCACTCTCTCACTCTCTACCTCCCCTTTTTGTCTACCTCTCTCTTCCTCAAGCATTCTCGCACACACACTTTATATTCCCCATTAAGCTATTTATATATCTCTACCCCCCTCCCTCTATCTTCCCCCTTCCTCTCACAATCAGTCTTGTTCTCTCTCCACCGCCTCCTCCCCCCCTCCCTCTCTCTCTCCCCCTCCCTCTCACTATCTCTCTGATCACAATCAGTCTCACTCTCTCTCCACCCCGTCCTTGTTCACCCCCCCTCTCTTTCTTTCTCTTCGCCCCCTCTCACATTCACACATTCTCTCTCTAGCCCCCTCCTCACTCTATCTCTCCCCCTCTATCCCACTATCTCTCCTCTCTTTCTTTCCTACATCTACCACTTCTTTCTCTCTCTCCTCTACCCTCCTACCATTTCTTTCTTTATATATCTCTACCCTCCCTTCCCTCTATCTCCCCCTTCCTCTCACAATAAGTCTCACTCTCTCTCCACCCCCTCCTCCATCCCTCTCTCTCTTCCCCTCCCTCTCACAATCTCTCCACTCTCTCTCTCCTACATCTACCCCTCCCAACTTTCTCTCCCCCCTTTCCTATCACTCTCTTTCTACCCGATCTCTTTTTCTCCCTCTCCCTCCCTCTCACACACACAAACACTCCTTGTCTATCCCCCTATATTTCTTTCTCTTCCCTCCTCTCACACTTACAAATTCTCTCTCTACCCCCCTCCTCCCTATATCTCTCCCCCTCCCTCTCGCTATATCTCCTCTCTTTCTCTCCTACATATACCATCGCTTTCTCTCTCTCATTGTTAGTCTCACTCTCACTATATCCCCTTCCCTCCCTCTCCTTAGTCTAAGCCTCCAAACAGTTCATTGTAATCTCACTATCTTTCTACCTCCAAACGGTCCTTTCAATTTGGTTTCACTGCAATCTCATAATCTCTAAGCCTCCCAATGGTCATAAATGTCCATTTCAATAGGTTTTATTCCTCCAAATATCTTGTCACTAGACCTAGAGATTTACGTAGACGATGACCTACACCACCACATAGAGCTAGATATAGATTTAGACGTTGACCTCGAGCTTGATGTAGACAATGAAATAGACCCCCCGAGCTCCATATAAGCCTAGGAATAACTTATACTCAATAGTTAACCCCAACTTAACTCGAGCCCTAAGTGCACTATGCATATACCTTATGTACAAACCTTGCACTCACATCACCCACATCTTGGTGCTCTAACCATTTCTCTATCCTTGAAAAAACTTTCAATCCTAACCCCTTAGGTCTTAGTTGTTTCCATACTCCTATACAATTTTATTCATAAAATGTTTTGGTGGATATTAATTGTTATATCTGTTGCATTAAGAGTGTGCACATACTCCTGTGAATTGACTAAGTTGGTTGTTTATGCTCAACATGAACATACACACGTTCCTAGAACGCACACGCCCTTTAGTGCACACATGTTCTAGGAACGTGTGTGCGTTCTTTGATCTGAATTATTTTCGGAACGAAATGAAAGAAGATATATTACAATGAAATACTCATGAAAATTTCCAGAAATAGACAAATACAACAATACTTGATTTCTATTAATGAAAGAATTGTAAAGAGATTGTAAAAATACAGAGTGGAAGACTCGCTAGAATGGTGGAAGCTTTATCTCTGAGAAAAGATGTGACAACTACACTCATTCACAAGAAGATGATTACAATGAGGCTCTGAAGACCATTTTGTGATAAAAATGAATTCCAAAACCCTATACATCCAAAAACCTAACCCTGGGAGATGAAACGCCAAAAGTCATGTGGGCCCTGTTTGGGTAAGTTAGTACATTAACTTGTCAAGGTCGTAACCTTTGCATATGATCTCCGTTTTAGGCGCATGATAGCCCATTGGAAAGGTATTTTAGAGAAATACACATCATGCCATCAAAATATGACTCCATCTACATTTTAACTGTGGAACACCAAAATAACACTGTTAGGTCCCCAAAACGACCCTCAAAGTACAACAAGATGTGTTGACATGAAAACATGCAAAATAAGCCAGTTGGGTTAGGTGGGAGGCCACCATTATCCACCTGGAAGATGTGTAGGGCTTCAGACATCCCCAAGAGTGTAGAACCCACAATTACAAAGAAGTACATAAGAACTTGTTAAACTAAAACCTGACAAAAGGATCCAGTTGGGACAGGTGGGTGGCCACCAATATCCACCTGGATCAATCCTCCCCCCTTAGGAAGAAATGGTCTCCATTCCATTGATTTCCTATGGAAGAGGGGAAAACATTTTCTGAATCTGAAGCTTGGTGAGTTGTGTGCCTTGTTGGAGAAGTTGTGTTGTTTGGTCTGTGGAAGACTCTCACAAACCTGTTGTTGGAGGGGTTGAATATGATCCACCAACCTATTGTCTCTGGGTTTGACGGGGCATTGTGTAGGCACCATTGTAGATGAAGAGACAATATCTTATTTCTCTATGACAATCTTAGGCGTTGGGTATGTGATGATGCAAAGTTACAAGTAAGCAGACAATGTGAACTTAGATTTGATATCACTTCTAAATTTGTTGTTGAGGTTGAACTAGATGTGGTCCCTCTTGACATATGTCGTATTATATTGGGAATCCCTTAATTGTACGACATGAAAGCCATTTTCTTCAGAGAGAAGAACATGTACCATCTCATTAAAGATAGAATTGAGTATATTGTAAGAGCTCATCACATGAAAAGTAATCTTTCTCTTGTAACTACATAACAACTAAAAGGGATTGTGAATGCAAGAAAGAATGTGTCTCTCATGTATGCAAAAGAAATTGAAGGATGTGATATTGAATGTAATAATGAAATAGTTAATTTTGTTCCTAGCTATGAAGTTTTTCGGGATTCTCCAAAGATACCACATGAGGATTCATTGTATGCAAGTATAAGGGATTATTTTAAGAAGAATAGGGGAGTTGTTAATTCATTTTCAGTAGAATATATATGTTCACTACTATTGTTGATGTGTTGTGCATGTTTAGTAGTGGAAACATTGAATGCAAGTAGTTGTGAAAGAACGATAATGATTGATTATGTTAGCAACATTATTTTAGCTTTCATATTTGTTATTCAGTTTGTTATAATGAGACAAATGGTATGAGTATAGGGTAAAGATATAGGTAAAGTGGGGAGGTATTAACCTCACTTAGTGTCTGAATGAAAACTTTTTGGTGGTACAAAAGCTTCTCAGTGGGGAGGATTAATCCAAGAGGATCCAAAATACCTAAAAATTCAAAGGTCTCAAAACTCAATGCAAAGGTGACCATGACAAAGAGATCGACGAGATATTTACGATGTCATTTGAATGAGATCTAACGGACTTTGTATATGAGAAATATATTGTGATCTGAAATTTTTACTAAACATGGAAAAAAAAAGGACAGAGGTGAAGTGTAGCAGTCCCATAGGAGGACACATGGAATCCATACGAAGTGACATGTGGAAGCCATATAGGACACATGGAATCCATATGAAGTGGCATGTGGTAGTCGTGAGGACACATGACAAGTTGAGCATTTGACACGTGGCATTCATACAAGACACATGACAAGGTGAGCAGTGGACACTTGGTAGGTTGAGCAAAGGAAATGTGGCAAGTTATTTAGTAGACACGTGGCAGAGGCATGATGTGGAATATGAGCTGGAAGGTCAAATGGAATCTGAGTTAGCAGTCCAGTTGGCAAGTGACGTGGAATCTAGTTAGTTGGTAATGTGTCGTCGATGTGATGTGGACCAATCAGAGGTTTCCATGTGGCAACCTCTCATTGGCCAAGAAGGTTCTATGTTAAATTGGAAAATAAGCGTTCAAATGAGATCAAACCCCCAAACTATGGGCTATGGATACAACAACTTAACCAAAAAAACAACCATTAAGCTTGGTAAAAATCATCGAATAACCTATATTTAAGTTTGGTTACAATAAATGTACCAACAAGGGGAGGTCCGCGGGTTTGACCTCATGACCTCCCCGCCAACCAATGATTTAACTATATCCAATCCACCAACACCCCACATGGTATGACTTGTTATAACAACGATGGATATTTGGTTTTGTTTTTGAAATATTCTATGTAATAGAAAATCCCAACAGGGTGCGCGTTCGACCTTGGGTCTGTTGGATCCCAATTCTTTAAAACAAGGTCGAATTACCAATGTGCTAGGGGGGCATAGTCCTTTTGGTCATGAATGCGAGATTTAATTATTTTGAATCCACATTATTTTTGTAATGTTGATTTATATCAATTATTTTATCCCTCTTTGTGGGGATGGTAAAGAGGAGAGAGTTAATTCCAAAGGCTTTTGGAGGCCATTGTGTTGCAACATAGTACAAGACCAGCTTTGAGATTGAAGACTTCGATGTATTTTTTTCATTTTCAGTGTAATAGAAGAGGCCACTCCATTGGAAGTGGACTTAGATATGTATCCCACACTGGGTGAACTCCGTTATCATCTCATTGTGTCATTCCTATTTCTTTGTTGCTTATTATTTATGCTCATAGTTTCTTTATATATTTTACTTGTCTTGTTTTTCACATTCATTAAAGCAATCAAGTCATTAACTAGCTAATTAAAATCTCTGGATCATTTGATCACCATGTAGAGGAGGCTGGAAATATGGGATGTTGTCAACAGGGTGTTGAATTGTCACTGCTTCTTCGAGAAGTGGAGGTTCGAACAACTTTAGATTGTTCACATTTAACACATCATGTATGCCTAGTTGTGATGGAAAATATAATTGATATGCATTCTCGTCAATGCGTTCTAACACTGCGTAGGGACCATATATGAGAGAATGCAACTTATGATGATGACCTTTGAACCTTTGTTTATCTAGGAGAAGCCAAAAACGATCGATTGGTTGGAATGACAAAGGGGTGTGTTGCTTGTCATGGCATTGTCTGGAACGCTCTTGGGCATATTTCAAAGCGGCTTCTACCTGAATGTGGCACTAAGTGATGTTCTGAAGGAAACATTATGTTTCTTTCTATCCCTATTGATGATGTACAGAGTATGATAGAGTGATAGTCAGGGACATATATGAGTGTGCTAGGGGATTTTCAAACCAATACACACCTTGAATGGTGAGAAATAGTTGGAATAGTGGGTGGCTTGGTTGTAGCTATGATGGATAATATGCATATAGGAATCCCATTGTTTGTTTTTGGAAAAATAACTATGAAAAGAATGAACCAGAGTACGATTGACCACCTCAGTTTTCCCATCAGTTTGGGGATGGAATGCAGTGGAGAACTGGAGCTGACAACCCAATAATGACCAAAGAGTGTGCTAGAAAGCGCTGAGGAAATGAGTGTCCCGATCAAATATGATACTACTGGGTAGTCCGAAGTGGGGGAAAACATGTCAGAAGAAGAGATTGACGGTCTGTGCAACAAAAGTGTTTTTATGGCATGGGATGAAGAGATCCATCTTAGAAAAACGATAGACTACTACCCAAATTGCATCATGCTTGTGGAGAGTGGTTGGCAGACCACTCAAAAATTCAATGGAAAGGGATTCCCATGGATGATATGGGATGGGTAATGGATGGTAAAGACCATGCTTGCAATTAGATGGCTTACTTTGTGAACAAAGTGAGCAGGCCCAAATGAATTTCTCCACCTATTTCGGCAAAGCGGGCTAGTAGAAGTGGTGTTGCAAATTATGAATTGTCTTCACTATCAAAAAATGGCCTCCACATGAAGAGGCATGTGCCTCCTTGACAAGAATAAGGCAATCCTTTGATTGTAGAACACATAGATGGTTCATTTTGTACAATCATCCTTCACAAATTGTGTAATCCATGACGGGTGTTTGGTTATTAACTATGGCTTGTTGTAGCATTGTCCAAATTTCCCCAAAGCATGCATATATGGCATACATTTCCTTTCAGGCATCATAGGCTGCACATTGCACCTCTAAGATGTGCATGACTTGAAGTGGAGGTCAACTCAACAAGTCTGCTAGTTAGTTAGTGACTCCTTTTTTGTATTTAATAACCAAGTGAAATTGTTGAATGTATGTTGCCCATTTCAAATGACGTTGTTCCTAAATATTGATCTTAGAATTAATAAAAATAAGAGGATGATGGTCAATGTACATAATAGTTTATTTACCCAAAATATAGTGGTGCCACTGCTTCAACACCTGCACTAGACTATATAATTCCTTATCTTATGTGTTGTAATTAATATTTGTTGTTTCTAGTGTCTCTGAATGATAATCCCTTGGGTGACCTCCCTTTTTAAGCATGACCCCAATGGAGAATTGAGAGGCATCCATCTCAATTTCAAAGGGATTCTCTAAGTCTAATAATCAGAGACATGGTGCATAACATAATGCTTGCTTTAACCTCTCAAAAGAGCGTTGAGTGTCTACATCCCACCGAAACTTAGCTGGATTAGATAACTAATGCAAAGGACAAGCTAGTTGTGAGAAATGGGATACAAACTTCCTTTAAAATTTGATGTTGTCCATAAAACTCTTCAACATATGTGCATTGGAGGGAACTTGCCAGTTCACTAAGGCGTGGACATGAGATGAATCTCGATGCACCCTTTTTCTATCCAAAATGAATCCTAGACATTGGAATGAGGTTTGTCCAAAGAAGAATTTATTTTCCTTCACCTGAAGCTTATGTGCCCACAATGATTCAAGCACATTACAGACATGCATAAAATGTTCTTTTGAAGACCTGTTGAAAATCAATATGTCATCAATATAAATCACTACAAACTTACCCAAATGAGGTCGAAAGATGTCAATGATTAATATCATGAATGTTGATGGTGCATTGATGAGTCTAAATGGCATGACCAATGATTTGTAAAGAACAAAATTGGTCTTGAACGTTGTTTTCCATATGTAAGTGGGTTTCATGCATAGTTGATGATATATATATATATATATATATATATATATATATATATATATCAAATCCATCTTGGTGAACAATGAGGCCCCCTATTAGTGTCCTATCAAATCCTTAATTTGGGGTAAGGTGAAAGATACCAGATATATAAAATATGCAGAACAGAAATAAAATGCTAGAAATGACAGAATAACAGTAAAATATCCAGCATAATCTCCACAATAACACATGAATGATATAAGAACAACAATAGAAATAACACTTTGATTCAGAAAGCAATGTTCACAGGCCTCTTCGAGGGGGCAACCTCGAATCGAGCAATGCTCTGTTACAATAATCTCCAAGCTAGGGTTTTCATACCCTCGACCCTTATTTATACTAAATATGTTTATTAAGAGA
>SNQJ01S0041707.1:12437-22599 GCA_010110895.2 Picea sitchensis
ATCTCTCCCCCTCTGTCCCACTATCTCTCCTCTCTTTCTCTCCTACATCTACCACCTCTTTCTCTCTCTCCTCTACCCTCCTCCCATTTCTCTCTTTATATCTCTCTACCCTCCCTTCCCTCTATCTCCCCCTTCCTCTCACAATAAGTCTCACTCTCTCTCCACCCCCTCCTCCATCCCTCTCTCTCTCCCCCTCCCTCTCACAATATCTCCACTCTCTCTCTCCTACATCTACCTCTCCCCACTTTCTCTCCCCCCCTTCCTCTCACTCTCTCTCTCTCTACCCGATCTCTTTTTATCCCTCTCCCTCCCTCTCACACACTCAAACAGTCCTTTTCTATCCCCCTATATTTCTTTCTCTTCCCCCCTCTCACACTCACAAATTCTCTCTCTACCCCCCTTTTCCCTATATCTCTCCCCATCCCTCTCGATATATCTCCTCTCTTTCGCTCCTACATATACCAATGCTTTCTCTCTCTCATTGTTAGTATCACTCTCACTGTATCCCCCTCCCTCCCTCTCCTTTGTCTAGGCCTCCAAACAGTTCATTGTAATCTCACTATCTTTCTGCCTCCAAATGGTCCTTTCAATTTGGTTTCACTCTAGTCTCATAATCTCTAAGCCTCCCAACGGTCATAAATGTCCATTTCAATAGGTTTTATTCCTCCAAATATCTTGTCGCTAGACCTAGAGCTTGACGTAGATGATGACCTAGACCACCACATAGAGCTAGATCTAGATTTAGACATTGACCTTGAGCTTGATGTAGATAATGGCATAGACCCCCCGAGCTCCATATAAGTTTAGGAATAACTTATACTCAATCGTTAACCCCAACTTAACTCGAGCCCTAAGTGCACTATGCATATACCTTGTGTACAAACCTTGCACTAACATCACCCACATCTTGGTGCTCTAACTATTTCTCTGTCCTTGAAAAAAATTTCAATCCTAACCCCTTAGGCCTTAGTTGTTTCCATACCCCTATAAAATTTTATTCATAAAATGTTTTGGTGGATATTAATTGTTATATATATTGCATTAAGAGTGTGCACATACTCCTATGAATTGACTAAGTTGGTTTTTTATGCTCAACATTAACATACACACGTTCCTAGAACGCACACGCCCTCTCGTGAACACACATTCTAGGAACGTGTGCACGCTCTTTGATCTGAATTATTTTCGGAACGAAATGAAAGAAGAGATATTACAATGAAATACTCATGATAATTTCCAGAAACAGACAAATACAACAATACTTGATTTCTTTTAATGAAAGAATTGTAAAGAGATTGTAAAAATACAAAGTGAAAGACTCGCCAGAATGGTGGTAGCTTTATCTCTGAGAAAAGATGGGACGACCACGCTCATTCACAAGAAGATGATTATAATGAGGCTTTGAAGACCATTTTATGATAAAAATGAATTCCAAAACCCTAGACATCCAAAAACCTAACCCTAGGAGATGAAACGCCAAAAGTCATGTGGGCCCTATTTGGGTAAGTTAGTACATTAAATTTTCGGGGTTGTAACTTTTGCATATGATCTCTGTTTTAGGCGCATGATAGCCCATTGGAAAGGTATTTTAGAGAAATACACATCATGCCATCAAAATATGACTCCATCTACATTTTGACTGTGGAACACCAAAATAACACTGTTAGGTCCCCAAAACGACCCTTGAAGTACAACAAGATGTGCTGACATGAAAACATACAAAATAAGCCAGTTGAGTTAGGTGGGAGGCCACCATTATTCACCTGGAAGATGTGTAGGGCTTCAGACATCCCCAATATTGTAGAACCCACAATTACAAAGAAGTACAAAAGAACGTGTTAAACTAAAAGCTGACAAAAGGATCCAGTTGGGACAGGTGGGTGGCCACCAATATTCACCTGGATCAATCCTCCACCCTTAAGAAGATATGGTCTCTATTGCATTGATTTCCCAGCGAAGAGGGGAAATCATTTTCTGAATCTGAAGCTTGGTGAGTTGTGTGCCTTGTTGGATAAGTTGTGTTGTTTGGTCTATGGAAGACTGTCACAAACCTATTGTTGGAGGGGTTGAATATGCTCCACCAACCTATTGTCTCTCATTTTGACGAGGAATTCTGTAGGCACCATTGTATATGAAGAGACAATATCTTATTTCTCTATGACAGTCTTAGGTGTTGGGTATGTGATGATGCAAATTTACAAGTAACCAGACAATGTGAACTTAGATTTGCTATCACTTCTAAATTTGTTGTTGAGGTTGAACTAGATGTGGTCCCTCTTGACATATGTCATATTATATTGGGAATCCCTTAATTGTACGACATGAACGCCATTTTCTTCAGAGAGAAGAACATGTACCATCTCATTAAAGATAGAATTGAGTATATTGTAAGAGCTCATTACATGAAAATTAATCTTTCTCTTGTAACTACATAACAACTAAAAGGGATTGTGAATGAAAGAAATAATGTGTCTCTCATGTATGCAAAAGAAATTGAAGGATGTGATATTTAATGTAATAATGAAATAGTTAATTTTGTTCCTAGCTATGAAGTTTTTCGGGATTCTCCAAAGATACCACATGAGGATTCATTGTATGCAAGTATAAGGGATTATTTTAAGAAGAATAGGGGAGTCGTTAATTCATTTTCAGTAGAATATATATGTTCACTACTATTGTTGATGTGTTGTGCATGTTTATTAGTGGAAACATTGAATGCAAGTAGTTGTGAAAGAATGATAATGATTGATTGTGTTAGCAACATTATTTTAGCTTTCATATTTGTTATTCAGTTTGTTATAATGAGACAAATGGTCTGAGTATAGGGTAAAGATATAGGTAAAGTAGGGAGGTATTACCCTCACTTAGTGTCTGAATGAAAACCTTTTGGTGGTACAAAACCTTCTCAGTGGGGAGGATTAATCCAGGAGGAATCAAAATACCTAAAAATTCAAAGGTCTCAAAACTCAATGCAAAGGTGACCATGAAAAAGAGATCGACGAGATATTTACAATGTCATTTGAATGAGATATAACGAACTTTGTATATGAGAAATATATTGTGATCTGAAATTTTTGCTAAACATGAAAAAAAAGGACATAGGTGACACGTAGCAGTCCCACAAGAGGACACATGGAATCCATACGAAGTGACATGTGGAAGCCATATAGGACACATGGAATCCATATGAGGTGGCATGTGGTAATCGTGAGGACATGTGAAAAGTTGAGCATTTGACACATGGCATTCATACAAGACACATGACAGGTTCAGCAGTGGACACTTGGTAGGTTGAGGAAAGGACACATGGTAGAAGCATGATGTGGAATATGAGCTGGCAGGTCAAATGGAATCTGAGTTAGCAGTCCAGTTGGCAGGTGACGTGGAATCCAGTTAGTTGGTTATGTGTCGTCGATGTGATGTGTACCAATCAGAGGTTTCCATGTGGCAGTCTCTCATTGACCAAGAAGGTTCTATGTTAAATTGGAAAATAAGTGTTCGACTGAGATCAAACCCCCAAACTGCGGGCTATGGATACAACAACTTAACCAAAAAACCAACCATCAAGCTTGGTAAAAATTGTCGAATAACCTATATTTAAGTTTGGTTACAATAAATGTACCAATGAGGGGAGGTCCACGGGTTTGACCTCGTGACCTCCCCGCCAACCAATGATTTAACTATATCCAATCCACCAACACCCCACATGGTATGACTTGTTATAGAAACAATGGATATTTGGTTTTGTTTTTGAAATATTCTATGTAATAGAAAATCCCAATATGGTGAGGGTTCGACCTTGGGTCTGTTGGATCCCAATTCTTTAAAACAAGGTCGAATTACCAATGCGCTAGGGGGGCATAGTCCTTTTGGTCATGAATGCGAGATTTAATTATTTTGAATCCGCATTATGTTTCTAATGTTGATGTATATCAATTATTTTATCCCTCTTTGTGGGGATGGTAAAGAGGAGAGAGTTAATTCCAAAGGATTTTGGAGGCCATTGTGTTGCATCATAGTAGAAGACCAGCTTTGAGATTGAAGACTTCGATGTATTTTTTCCATTTTCATCGTAATAGAAGAGGCCACTCCATTGGAAGTGGACTTAGATATGTATCCCACTTTGGGTGAACTCTGTTATCATCTCATTGTGTCATTCCTATTTCTTTGTTGCTTATTATTTATGCTCATAGTTTCTTTATATATTTTACTTGTCTTGGTTTTCACATTCATTAAAGCAATCAAGTCATTAACTAGCTAAGTAAAAGCTTTGGATCATTTGATCACCATGCAAAGGAGGCTGGAAATATGGGATGTTATCAACAGGGTGTTGAATTGTCACTGCTTCTTCGAGAAGTGGAGGCTCAAACAACTTTAGATTGTTCACATTTAACACATCATGTATGCCCAGTTGTGATGGAAAATATAATCGATATGCATTCTCACTAATGCGTTCTAACACTGCATAGGGACCATATTTGAGCGAATGCAACTTATGATGATGACCTTTGAACCTTTGTTTATCCAGGAGAAGCCAAAAATGATCGATCGGTTGGAATGGCAAAGGGGTATGTTGCTTGTCATGGCATTGTCTGGAACACTCTTGGGGATATTTCAAAGCGGCTTCTACCTGAATGTGGCACTAAGTGATGTTTTAAAGGAAACATTGTGCTTCTTGCTATCCATATTGATGATGTGCAGAGTATGATAGAGTGATAGTCAGGGACATATATGAGTTTTATAGGGGATTTTCAAACCAATGCACACCTTGAATGGTGAGAAATAGTTGGAATAGTGGATGGCTTGGTTGTAGCTATGATGGATAATATGCATATAGGAATCCCATTGTTTGTTTTTGGAAAAATAACTATGAAAAGAATGAACCAGAGTATGATTTACCACCTCATTTTTCCCATCAGTTTGGGGATGGAATGCAGTGGAGAACCGGAGTTGACAACCCAATAATGACCAAAGAGTGTGCTAGAAAGCGTTGAGGAAATGAGTGTCCCTATCAAATATGATACTACTGGGTAGTATGAAGTGGGGGAAAACATGTCAGAAAAAGAGATCGACGGTTTGTGCAACAAAAGTGGTTTTATGGCATGGGATGAAGAGATCCATCTTAGAAAAACGATAGACTACTACCCAAATTGCAACATGCTTGTGGAGAGTGGTTGGCAGACCACTAAAAAATTCAATGGAAATGGATTCCCATGGATGAGATGGGATGGGTAATGGATGGTAAAGACCATGCTTGCAATTAGATGGCTTACTTTGTGAACAAAGTGAGCAAGCCCAAATGAATTTCTCCACCTGTTTCGACAAAGAAGGCTAGTAGAAGTGGTGTTGCAAATTATGAATGGTCTTCGCTATCAAAACATGGCCTCCACACGAAGAGGCATGTGTCTCCCTGAAAAGAATAAGGCAATCCTTTGATTGTAGAACACATAGATGGTTCATTTTGTACAACCATCCTTCACAAATTGTGTAATCCATGACGGGTGTATGGTTAATAGTTATGGCTTGTTGTAGCATTGTCCAAATTTCCACGAAGCATGCATCTATGGAATACATTTCCTTTCAGGAATCATAGGCTGCACATTGCACCTCTAAGATGTGCATGACTTGAAGTGGAGGTCAACTCAACAAGTCTACTAGTTAGTTAGTGACTCCTTTTTTGTATTTAATAACCAAGTGAAATTGTTGAATGTATGCTGCCCATTTCAAATGACGTTGTTCCTAAATATTAATCTTAGAATTAATAAAACTAAGAGGATGATGGTTGATGTACATAATAGTTTATTTACCCAAAATATAGTGGTGCCACTGCTTCAACACCTGCACTAGACTATATAATTCCTTATCTTATGTGTTGTAATTAATATTTGTTGTTTACAGTGTCTCTGAATGATAAGCCCTTGGGTGACCTCCCTTTTTAAGCATGACCCCAATGGCAAATTTAGAGGCATCCATCTCAATATCAAAGGGATTATCTAAGTCTGGTAATTAGAGACATGGTGCATAACATAATGCTTGCTTTAACCTCTCAAAATAGCGTTGAGTGTCTACATCCCACCGAAACTTAGCTGGATTAGATAGTTGATGCAAAGGACGAACTAGTTGTGAGAAATGGGATACAAACTTCCTGTAAAAGTTGATGTTGTACATAAAACTCTTCAACATCTATGCATTGGAGGGAAATTACCAGTTCACTAGGGCGTGGACATGAGAGGAATCTCAACGCACCCTTTTTCTATCCAAAATGAATCCTAGACACTCGAATGAGGTTTGTCCAAAGAAGGATTTATTTTCCTTTACCTAAAGCTTATGTGCCCATAATGATTCAAGCACATTGTGGAGCCTCGTGTTGACCTTTTTCCCACTCCAATTAGTTTCAACAATATGATGGGAGGTCGAGGCACAAAGTTGTCCAATTTGTTGAGGAAAAGTGAGAGTGTCACCTTAACTAGCCTCATATCCCTCCTCCATGGGCCTTGAGCCTCATATCCCTCCTCCATGGGCCTTGAATGATAAGTTCTTAACACTCACCCTTACTATCTTAGAGAATGAGAATCCACATGACAATGTTAATCCAATTAATGATGGTCTCGGTCCCATTGTCCCATGCTCTGAGCTAGCTAATGATGGTTGCAGCCCACACCTAATGACAAAGATGAGCCTCCTCCAACTACAAGTCCAGTCTTGGCTACAACTTAAGTAATGTTTTTGGATATGTGTGAACTCTTCTTTCCATTAATGGAAAAACTTTATGGTTATGTTTTTGTGCCAAGTGGTTTTTAAATTTTTTTCTTTTTTATTGTATGCGTGAGTGGCAATTTTGACAGGATTTATGCTCCTTGATAGTTTTGATGGCTATTAGGGATTTTTAAGACAAACTTTATCAGCTTGTGGTGGCTTCCAGACAACATGTTTTTTTTGTAAAATATTCCAATATATAACTAATTTTATTAAAGTTAAAGGAAGCATTAAAACAATACTACATATATGAACATTTTGTAGAACTCTCAACCAATGGAGCCTTACCCTTATATTCCCTAATTGATGCTTGAGCCTCCTTAGGAGATTCATCCATCCTCTATACAACTTGTATCAACTGTATATTCATAATTTTAGATACAAATATTAGACGTTTTTTTATATCATGGTCTCTAATTTCAGGTCCACTTGCTTCACAAACTTATATCTTGGAAGGAAAATTGGACATTGGTTTAATGTATGCCTTAATTTTGAACCTTCCATAGCCAAAACATTTCAGATTTGCTCTTACATTTTGTGGCCATGGATTTACTGTGGCAAATCCTCTCACATTTCATAGACCGGGTTGGCATAAATTTGGTTTCTTTAGTATTCTAAATCTGGAAATTAAGGCACTATTTTTCTGGTCTATTCCATCTATTTATTGTTGTTGTGTATCCACATTTGCACTCATAAAAACATATGCTATAGTTTTCTATCATACTCTCTTTATTTGTGAATTGGTGGTCAAGTAATGAGCTGATGCATGGTTTGATAGGGACTGGTATATTCTTTTTTTTCTCATAATAAAATACTTTTTATTTCCTGGAAAGAAGCTCTTCGCTTCTTAGGCCTTCCTGAACCCTTGAGGGTCTCTATTGATTGCGTTTGGTTGGGTTAAAGATTAAGTTTATCTTGTAGTTTGTAAAGAACCCTTGTTTTTTCTTTATTTATTTTGTTTTATTTTAAGGTTTGGGGTGATCTTATAAGCATTAGATCCTCCTATGGATTCCAGTGAATCCTTGCGTTCAAGCAGTGACTTAGGGTCTGTGTTAGTCTTGGGTTTATTTTCTCTTTACCTTGTTTGTGCTTTGAAAAACGAAAAAATATCATTTACTTGTGATTTTATTTTCTAAGCATTCAAAATAAAAAAATAAAAAAATTGTAGTTGCATTTAGTTATGCATTTTTGTTTGGTAGTTGAAGCATAGGTTGTTTATTACAAAAGAAAAGAGTTCCATTTCCAAAGTTCCTTTTACACTATTTCCTTGAAATTTTAGTAGTTCGCATTTGCATTGTGAAACAAAAAATGCATTCTAGGAAACTTTTTGCATTTTAGGATCTTGGACTATATTTTGAAAAGTTTGCACTTGCAAAGAATAAAAGCCTTTTCTCAGTTGTAGAACATGGTTTTCTTTTTTCACGAATGTTCTAAAGTTTTTATTTCTTCTCTTTTGTCTCTTGAAAACACCATAAATTGCATGTCCATACACTTTCGAGTAAATCAAGCCACTTAAAATCAATGATTAACACTTACAATCAACTGGACTTTTTTTTGCAGGGTTCACCAAGTAGTCTAGGCTTTAGGGCCTTGAAACAGGTGTGGAGAGGAAACTCTTCAAGGAATCATAAAACACATAAGATTATGTGATAAGGAGTGTTAGAATCCATTTTTGTAAGAGTCATTCGGGACCCCCCTCTAATATAGGGGATAAACATGAGGTCGCATGAGGAAAGGTAGAGAAGATAACCCCTCCAAATCTGGACTGAACGTAGTGGGGATCATATATTGAGGGTCATTCTTGGGATTTACACTAATATCATTTGACTACAGAGCATTTTGGACCTAGAATTCATTCGATATCCTCAGTTTTCTTCTATACCATTTTCCTTCGATACCCATGAAAGGCTTTGGAATTTTTTATCCTGCTCATTACGATCAACCTGATTGTCGACTGTACTCTCCTGGTGACTGAATATGAGATGGAAATCTAGTTTTTGGTTTTAGGGACATACATAGGTGACTGCGAGGGTATACCATGGTACCTAGGGCAGATGTCAGATCTCACTGTGCAGAGTATACCTGGAGGGTGTTTATGTGGTCAATTTATACTTGCACTGGTAAGTTTTTCTGTAGTGTCGATTGGAGTAATTGTTCTTCCTTCCAGTTAGTTGATTGCTTGATTTTTCATTAGGAAATTTTTAGTGCGTGCTCTATGTTTTGCGCTAGATTAACCTTAGAGTGTTTATTGATCATTTCACAAGGTGTAATATCAACAACTCCTCCATTCATGTAGGCTTCAGGGTCTGCCATTGGTTACTTTGGAGCCACCTCTGCCACCACTGAGGCCCAGGCTATATCAAGAGGTTTCATTTGAAGCAACCGAACCACATGAAACTATACCTGAGCTATCTTCTAGAGAAGAATTTCCTGCACCGGTGGAGTCCACTATTTTTTACCTCGAAATTGAAGGCTTCAACCCCGCAAACCCTTTGATCACTGACTTATAATCACCGCTTCTTATTTAGATAGTCCCTCCTGAGGTGAATTCACATGAACATCAGTTTGTTAGACAAGCGACGATGGAAAAAACTAGTGCTAACTCTTTTGGGAGTCCTCATACTCCCATCTCGGCTGCCACAAAAGGGGGTGTCGTGCCTCCTCCCCCACCTCCACCTATCATGAATATGGTTGTCTAGACAACCACAACTTCGAGCAGTGACATAGTCACCTCAATTGTCAGACAATTGTCTTAGGTTGATGGATAGTTGGTATGGATTGTTGGTTGTCATTGATGTAAACTATCGGAGAGTGATATTGTATATTGATTTCAACCCTTAGTGATTGATGTCAACCCTTGGAGAAAGTCCGATAGCGAATTCTGGTAGCACAAAGGTTTGGGTAATGGACCCAAGGTTGTTTCATGTATAATGGTATGAGTTTTAATATAATTTAAGGTAAGACTATTCTATATGGATAATACATTTCATTCCATTTATGGTGGTATGTGGAATGTCACATAACTCCTCACAGTTAGAGAGTTATGGCCATGAGAAATTGGAGAACTCGGGTTTGGGTAATGGACCCAAGTTTGTTTGATGGATAATGGTATGAGTTTTGATCTATTTGAAGGCAATACTATTCCATATGGATAGTACATGTCATGCAATTTCTGGTGGTATGTGGAATGCCACATAACTCCTCACGGTTTGAGAGTTATGGCCTTACGAAGTTAGAGGACACTCATATGTTGGCTTGAAGCCCCAAAAGGTCAAAGAAGTCAAAGAGATTGCAAAGAAGAAATTATTATTTAAACGACAAAGTAATTCGACAAAGTCAAGAAGGATTATTTAAATAATAAAGTGAAGTGACAAAATCAAAGAATATTATTTAAATGATAAAGTGA